>PVKV010000428.1:98698-128708 GCA_004027835.1 Alouatta palliata
TTTTTTTTTTTTTTTTTTTTTTTTTTTTTTCCTCTCCTTTTGCTTGGTGAATCTTCCTCCATCCCTTTATTTGGAGCCTATGTGTATCCTTGCATGTGAGATGGGATTCCTGGATACAGCACACCAATGAGTTTTGACTTTTTATCCAATTTGCCAGTCTGTGTCTTTTGATTGGGACATTTAGCTCATTTACGTTTAAGGTTAATATTGTTATGTGTGAATTTGATCCTGCCATTTTGATGCTAGCTGGTTGTTTTGCCCATTAGTTGACACAGTTTCTTCATTGTGTCAATGCTCTTTACCATTTGGTATGTTTTTGGAGTGGCTGGTACTGGTTGTTCCTTTCTATGTTGAGTGCTTCTTTCAGGAGCTCTTGTAAGGCAGGCCTGGTGGTGATGAAATCACGCAGCAATTGCTTGTTCATATAGGATTTTATTTCTCCTTCACTTATGAACCCTAGTTTGGCTGGATATGAAATTCTAGGTTTAAAGTTCTTTTCTTTAAGGATGTTGAATATTGGCCCCCACTCTCTTCTAGCTTGTAGGGTTTCTGCTGAGAGATCCTCTGTGAGTCTAATGGGTTTACCTTTTTGGGTTACCCAACCTTTCTTTCTTGCTCCCCTTAGCATTTTTTCCTTCATTTCAACCCTGGTGAATCTGAGGATTATATGCCTTGGGGTTGCTCTTCTTGAGGAATATCTTTGTGGTGTTCTCTGTATTTCCTGGATTTGAATATTGGCCTGCCTTGCTATGTTGGGGAAGTTCTCCTGGATAATATCCTGAAGAGTGTTTTACAGCTTGATTCATTCTCTCTGTCACATTCAGGTACACCTATCAAACACAGATTAGGTCTTTTCACATAATCCCATATTTCTTGGAGGTTTTGTTCATTTCTTTTCATTCTTTTTTTCTCTAATCTTGCCTTCTCATTTTATTTCATTGAGTTGTACTTCAGTCTCTGATAGCCTTTCTTTTGCTTGGTCAATTTGGCTATTGAAACTTGTGTATGTTTTGTGAAGTTCTCATGTTGTGTTTTTCAGCTCCATCAATTCATTTATATTCTTCTCTAAGCTATTTATTCTCATTAGTATTTTGTCAAATCTTTTTTCAAGGTTCTTAGTTTCTTTGCATTGGGTTAGAACATGTTCTTTTAGCTTAGAGAAGTTTGTTATTACCCACTTTCTGAAGCCTGTTTCTGTCAATTCTTCAAACTCATTTTTTATCCAGCCTTGTTCCCTGGCTGGTGAGGAGTTGTGATCCCTTGGAGGTGGAGAGGCATTCCAGTTTTGGGTGTTTTCATCGTTTTTGTACTTGTTTCTTCCCATCTTTGTGGATTTATCTACCTGTGGTCTTTGTAGTTGGTGACTTTCAGATGGGGTCTCTGAGTGGGCGTCCTTTTTGTTGATGATGAAGTTATTACTTTCTGTGTTTTAGTTTTCCTTCTAACAGTCAGGCCCCTCTGCTGTAGGACTGCTGGAGGTCCACACGAGACCTTCTTGCCTGGGGTTCACCTGCAGCAGCCTCTGGGTTCTCACTGGGAACTGCACTCCAGAGCTGTTCCTAATTGGCTGTCTTGGATCATCTATCAATGTGTATTTTTAAATGAAATGTGATTTTTGATAAATCCTCACTTGGAAACAGCTTTGTGGAGGTTTTGATACCAGTAGGTGCCCAGCATAGTGTCCTAAAATTTCAAATATTTGCAGTTTCACTTTGAAATTAATTTGCATTGTGTTATCTTACATGAACAAATTGAAAACAAAGAAAATGTTTAAGATAGGTAGAATAAAAACACTGAATGATGAGGTATGTTGGGGTGTAAAGTTAATTGGCAGAGATGCATCTTTGTGTGAAATGGGGAGAGATATTTGAGAGAGAACTGTTGAGTAGTCAGTCTTTTGGTGGATATTTTTGTGCTTTGACAGCTTTATTTTCATATACAGAACAGTAACTGGATATTTTTCCTAATGAGTACTCTGCTAACGTGTCCATGCCTTTACACCAAGTTCCACATATGTGTATATATGTATACACTTGTGTGTACTACCTTGGATGTAGAATATTTGTCTGTGTCTCACATATTGAGGCACTGATGCCTTTTAAAAACACACAGTACTGAATTACTAGTGATGTCATTTACAGTTGGATCATTGCATCAATTCAGTACTATTCTTCACAATGGGCTCAGAGATGAAAATGTAACAGCTGTGCTCTTCTACCAAGTAATTGACACTTAATGCAAGTGTCATATTAAAGTATGAGTGGCTTGTATTTTTTTGTGCACATATTTATTAATTTTTTAAAATACGTGTTTTTAAGAAAGACTACAGCAAAATTTAGATTTCTTTTACAAATGCCTACTTATTTATTTTGGTCAAATATTTGTTTGTATGTTTGCTTTATAGGATTTTTCACAGATTCCATTTCTTTCCAAATGACTCTAATTTTAGATGTACAACACATTCTTAACACCACCAGCATCCATACTTCTGCTGAGCATCTTATTCCTTGAGATTCTAGCATCTCAGCAGTCACTCAAATGTTGCAACATTCCATTAAAGATAAATCATGTCTAAAAAGAACAAGTATTCCCTCAAGATTTGATCTCTAAACAAGTGCCATTGAATAGTATTTTCTGCAACTACGGGCATGTTCTATACTCTGAGCTGCCCAGTATGGTAGCTACTAACCACATGTCGCTGTTGTTCATTTGAAATGTGGCTAGTGAGACTGAAAAACTAATGTCTTTAGTTTTAAATTTAATAAATATAATTTAAAAATGTTACAACTCTCTTGTTTCTTTTTAATACTCAAGATGTACAATATGATAACATACATATACATTGTGTAGTGATTATCATAATCAAGTTAAATAACACATCTATCACCAACTATGCTGTACATCAAATCCCAGAATTTGTTCAACTTAAAACTGAAAGTTTGTGCCCTTTGATAAATACCTTTTCAGTTTCCCCCACCCCCTCTCCAGCTCTTGGCAATCACCATTCTACTCTGCCTGCTAAGTTCAAATTTTTAAAAGACCACATATGATATCACATAATATTTGTATTTCTGTGCCTAGCTTACTTCACTTAGCATAATGTCCTCCATGTTCACCTATGTTGTCAAAATGCAGGGTTTCCTTCTTTTTAACGGTGGAATAATGTCCACTGTATACACCACTAATTTGTCTATATACACTTAAGTTGTTTCCATATCTTGACTATTGTGAATGGTGTTGCAATGAACATGAGGATGCAGATAACTCTTAGACACATTGATTGAGATTGCTAGATCATGTGGTAGGCCCATTTCTTAATTTTTGAGGAACCTCCATACTCTTTCCCATAATACCTACATCAATTTAGATTTCCATCAGTAGTATATGAGGGTTTCCTTTTTCCATACTTTCACTAGCACTTGCTATCTCTTGACTTTTTGATAATAATCATTCTCACAGGTCTGAAATGATAAATCATTTGATTTGTATTTCTCTGATAATTAGTGATGATGAGAATCTTTTCATATACTGTTTGGTCATTTACATGTCTTTGAAAAAAATCAATTCAGGTCCTCTACCTATTTTTAATTAGGGGATACACGTGTACGTGTTTTTTGGGGGGGGTTTTGTTGGTTTGTTTTGCTATTGAGTTGTGTGAGTTCCTATATATTTTGTATATTAACCCAGATGAATTAAATACATAGTTTGAAAGTATTTTATTTCATTGCATAGGTAACCTTTACATTTTATGGTTTCCCTTGATGTGCAGAAGCTTTTTAATTTGATGCAATTCCACTTGTTTATTTTTGCTGTTGTTAACTGTGCCTTAATGTCACACCCAAACAAAGCATTGCCAAGACCAATGTCAAAGAGCCCTTGGCTTTCTTCTAGGAGTTTGACAGTTTGAGATCTTACATTTCAGTCTTTCATCTATTTGAAGTTAATTTTTATATATGGATTAAGACAAGGGTCCAGTGTTATTCATTTTCATGTGGATGTTGAATTTTTTTAACATGTTTATTGAAGAGATTTTCCTTCAGCTATTGTTCATTCTTGGCACCATGATCAAAGATTAATTGACCATATATATGTGGGTTTATTCTGGGCTTTCTATTCTGTTCCATTGATTTGTATGTCTGTTTTTATGCCAACTACAAACTGTTCGATTTTACTACAACTTTGTGATATAGTTTGAAATCATGGAGCGTTATGCCTCCAGAATATTTTTCTCTCAAGATTGCTTTGGTTCTTTGGGGCTTTTACAGTTCCATACAAATTTTAGGATAGGTTTTTTTTTGTGTGTGTGAAAAGTTCCTTTGGAATTATGATAGTAATTACATTAAATTTGAGGATCACTTTAGATACTTTGGGCTTTTAAAAATTTTCATTAATATACATTTAAGTCTGTATAGTCAAATGTGTCTTATGGCTCCATATAGGACAGCAGTCTACTCCAAATCTCTCTCTTTTGCATAAAAATATAGTAAGGCCAGGAACAAAAATAATGGCTAATTTGTTTCATTCCTTCATTTTGATAGGGACGGGGCAGAGAAATTCTAGGCAGAAAAGGGAGGTTAGTGACAAAAACTCTATCTTCAAGTCAAAAAGCCTGAAACCCACAGCCCAAAGTGAGAACTTTTCTCCCTGTCTTCCAGCTCAGATGCTGCCTTTTCCTAAACTACCCATGCTCCCCTGCTGCCCTTCATCCTTGCCTATAAAGACCCCATACTCAGCCGGCAGAGAGAAGAATCAGCTGGACATCAGGGACAATGACAGGAGGTGAGAGACAAGTGGCTTGACTTCAGAGGGACAGCTTGATGGCGTAACTTGGGAGATGAATTCAGCTGGAGATGTTCAGACTTCAGAGGAGGATTACCTATCCCCCCCATCCCCTTTTCAGCTCCCCTTCTTGTTGAGAGCCACTTAACGGCAGCCACCTTAGCTGAAAAGGCAGATGATCCACTGAGCTGTTAACACTCAAGTTGTCCACAGATGGCAGAGCTAAAAGAGCACTGTAACATGGCTTCTGTGGCTTTGTGGGTGGCAGACACCCCCATCTAGATGCTTTCACCAGGCCCACATGGAGGTTGCTCCTGCCATCACTCAAAAGTGCCCACTTGAGCACCTGCATGCTCCCTCCCACAAGGGGTAGAATGCAGCAGGTCCGAGTGAATGGAATTTGATCCCTCCAGTGCCGACGTGGAGGCCAGTTCCAGCACTTGTGCACTCCGGCATCATTCATTCACATGATCCTTCCCATGAGGCATTGAGAGTGGCAAGCTGAGTAAACTAGGTACCCTGTCACAAGACCAGCAAAGGGGTAAAAGAAATATTCTGCTTCAATTTGACCTGTCATTCAATATCAGTCCTTATTGTGTGCTCACCATTTTCTAGGTAATGCACTAATCTGAGGGTAATCAGTCGTGAAGACATAGGTTACACCAAGAAGCTTATGGCATATTCCTATAGTAAGGAGTACTATCCCTCATTCTCAAACACATGCTCTGCATGAGGAAAAAGTGCTTATAGGAGAAATGCCAGCAAAAACAAAGGTGTGTGCATGTGTATATTATATTGTTGTGTGTTTTAAGAAATGGGTATATGTGTTTGTCTGTGAGTTTTTGAGTCGTTGGCTTGGTTTCCTGGAAGATGGCTTTAACAGGGAGATTTGTGTGTAGGAAATGTATTGGGAAGTTTCTTGAGATTGGACAGAGAAAAAAATTAAATTGAAATAAAGTCACAGAAAATATCTCAATTGATCTTCCAAGTTTCTCTGAAGCATGGAATTACTGGACCTCAAATGAAGTAGGGTGCTATCAACCAACTATTGAATTAGTACATTTCCTTGAGAGATTCTGCAAACCACCCAGAGCTGCCAGCCTTTTGAGAAGCTGTCATACACATGCCTGTGAGACTGAGAGGTAGAGAAAGAAAGAGAAAGATTAGAGGAGGAAAGTTAAAGTGGAAAAATGATCACTCTTTTTCTTGACTTTTTTTTTGTTATATTAATCATCTGGACTTAAGGAGTATATGAATAATTTAATATTCTTTGCTGTATTGCATTAAAAGTTTAATTGGATAATCATTTTAATGATTTTAAAAATGATAGTTCTCTTTTTATTGAATGTTATGAAATTTTTCACAGAAAATGGCTATCTGTAAAATGCTCTATAATTTTAAGAGCATCTGAAAACCATGAAGTCCATGAAAAATGTGATATTTTAGTTTCAGTTACTTTCAGATTAGCCAATTTTCAGATTCAGCTTCCAGAGAGTAAAAACCTGTTGGGCTTGCCTCTAGGTCCTCAGTGTCTAAACAGAGTAGATTCTAAAAACAAATAGTTGAACAAATTAGCATATAAAGCTCTTCTTTGTTTCTATGGAGAAGTTGTCATAATTTCTGCAACATAAGGAAGTGTTTCTCAAGTGGATTTCTCTTCGTTTCTTCCTCTTCCACTCATCCTTGGTAAAGTGCAAGTCTGATTGTGAGACTCTCTCTAATATCCTCAATCACTATGAAAATAAAGTTAAAATCCCTTTTTAATTCATGATGTGAACTTCATAGCCTGCAGAGGATTGTACAATATCTATCATGCAATTTGCACCCAACCATACTTCACTGCTTACTCTATCTTGCTCCTTCATAGCTCTGTATCTCAACATTGATTCTCCTCTGCTTTCAATCACTTTTCCAAAAGCTCCATCCGGTAAATTATTATTGATCCTTTAAGAATTAGCACAAATTAATGTCACTCAGAGTTGATTTTCATACCTTACAACTAGAGAGAATTCATCACTCTTATTACTCCTCGATGGTTTTTTTTTTTTTTTTTCCCATTTTTTATGAACATCTCACCCTTTCTGTGCTGTCCTTCAGGGATGAGGTCTGCAACCCTGGTAAACACATTTGTGATATTCTATTGTTACTAGCTTTTTGAATGTGGTTTAGGTCTTTCCAATGAGATGCACTCAGAAGAGACTTAGAAAGGAAAGGAGGCAGAGGCTTTCTTCTTGCAGCTGTGATGGATCATGAGTAAAATTTAGCTAACTTGAGTTTGCAATAACCAAATTCTACCTTTTGCCCTGTGGCTGCTCTGACACTGTTGGATGGCTTTGTCGTCGGTAGTTTTTAACTACTTCTTGACCTCTGAGTGGAAAACGTAATAGCTTGACCTTAGCATCTACAAGCCACTCTCCGGGTTCTACTTTCTCAGCCTTTCTAATAATGCTATAAGACCTTGTTCACTGAATTAGCCATTTTTCTGCATGAAAATATTTGTGAGCATATTCCCTCCAATATACCCTGAAAAAACATGCATTTAGTTGGCTTCTGTGATGAACTTATGAATCAAGAATTAATAAACATACTGAAAGGATGAATATTTCCAGTATGTTATATAAATTTGTTTTTGTTTTACCTTCTTCAAAGTAAGAAGTAAAATGTAATAGCATTTCAGGTAACAAATGAGAATGCTCCTAAGTACAACAGTATTGTGTTAGAAATCTAACCCTCCTGTGGCTTAAGAAAACTTTGAATCTTCCTTTGGATAAGACAAAATAATGCAACCTACAGAATGCATGTAAACTTTAGGATAGTTTGAAGAATTATAAAAATTAGTCCACAACAACAAATACCAACGTTAATATATGAAGTAGAATTTTTCGCGTAAGCATGTTGATGGAAGTTGCATGTAAAAATATAGATTTATAATAGCCTTACAAATATTATATAGCCAGATATATATTATTACATTAAGAGGTGATTGTTTTCATTAAAAGTGGCAGTTTTCAAATAAAATAAATCATTGTTATGGTCTTTTGTATCCCATATTTTTCTAGTAGATTTAAAATAAAATTTGAATAATCAAAACAAAATTTGTGCATAACCCTGGAATTCAATTAAAATATATGTTAAATAGCACCCATATTTTACTCAATCTTGAAATAAATATTATAATGAAATAAAATAAATATCAATAATAATAATAAGATATATTAGGCAATAACTAGGTCTGACAATTATTCACTTGAACCTCTTACCTTATTCTTCAAAAACAATAGTTCTATCAGCAGCTTAATAATATATATCAAACTTCACTTACCCTACAGTTTGCTTTAATGAGGCTCATTACCTTAGATTTCAATAATCATTATAAGATACCTGTTATCTCTCAATCTAACATGTGGCAGAACTGAGTTATTCAGAAACAAACAGAAAGTCATTCCTTTCTGCCTAGATGGAGCATTTCTTATTCTTCAAAATCATATTTCAGCACACAGTAATGTAATCATCATGCTGAGACTGTTGGTAATAACCCTCACTACTCAAGTGGCTTCTTCGAACAGCTGCTCTGACACAATTCTAAATCCCATTCCTCTGAAGGATAACAAATAATGACTATGACTATAGAAACATTTGAAATCTTAATGAGATACCTTATGAAGACATTTACATGACATCAGCAGTGTGCCAGAACAGATTGCCCATTCCCTTATATCAGGCACTGTCTTTGAATCTGATGGGAACATCAAAGACATCTGAAATTTTGAGCGTATAAAGTTAAAAATATTCAGAACATTTTTATGCAATATATTTGATATGAACAAAATCCATCTTTGAATTTAAAAATTCAGTTCTTTATGCCACAGTGTTTCTGACTTAAACTGTGTTATGATATAGTAAAAATTATGAAAATCTAAATAATTACTTTAAGATTTATGGAAACTATTTTAAAACTCGTTAACATTTCTTGTGATTATTCAAGGCCTAAATTATTAGAACTATTCATTTTTGCAAGAAAGAACACATAATTCATAGATTGAAGGGTCTGACCGAAGTTTAAGAGAGAGGAAAAAAGAAAAAATATTGAAGGTACATGTTAATGAACAGACACATATTGATGTGTAATTATTTACTTTATACCAAAATGTAAACATGGTAGAAAATGATTTCAGCTTCCCACTCAATCAATGAAAATAAGTTTTTTATGTTGGTTGGATTTAATTTGATCACACCACATCTTTAATGATTATGAATTATTGCAAACATATACAATTAGAAGACAATCCTTTCAATGTTAATCAAAATACTTGATTTAGTCATTTTTATGTTTTTCTATTATTTGTTTATTGTACTATGCTTGTCCAGATTTCTATCAATTTTATATTAAGAACTTTTTGGTTAACGTTCTTTTTCTCTTTTAGCAAACTTTGATCATAAGAAAATTATAATATATTCTTTAAGTTTTATAAAGCCCTTTCATATGAAGCCTTTTGCTAAAGGAGAGTGTTATTAGATATACTTTAATATTTAAATCATATTTTAAACTTTATTGAGTCACTGTTATACCATTAAATATCTAGCTATTTATTAATATAAATGTTTTAACTTAAATTGTTATAATATATTGATTCTTTCTAAAGTTATATTTCAAATCTGAACAGTCTAGGCAATTATAATCAAAAAGAAAAATGCTCAAGGCCTAATACTGTCTGATTTTAAACTATATTACAAAGCTATATTAACTAAAACAGCACAGTACTAGTATTAAAATAGATACTTCAAACAATGACACAGAATAGAGAGCCCAGAAATGAACTCAAACATGTAAAGTAAATTGGCTTTTAACAAATGTATAAAGAATAAACAATGGGAAAATATATTTAACAAATAGTATTGGGAACACTGGATATGCACATGCAAAATCATAAAACTAGACCCTTATTTTACACCATGTGCAACAATCCACTCATAATGATTTAAAGACTTAAACATAAGTCCAGAAACTGTAACACTACTGAAAGAAAACATGGGGGAAAACTACATGACATTGATATGAATAATTAATTTTTTAAATTTGACCACAAAAGCACAGGTAACAAAAGCAAAAGTAGACAAATAGGATTACATCAAATCAAAAAGCTTCACCTCAGCAAAGGAAACAACAGTGTGAAGAGACAATCTATGGAGTGACAGAAGTTGCAGGCATAGCTCAAAGAGATTATAAATCAGGTTTCAGACCACTACAATATAGTAAATATTGTAATAAAGCAAGTCACATAAACTTTTGGGTTTCCTGGTATATATAAAAGTCATGTTTACACTATACTGTAGTCTCTTAAGTGTGAATAGCATTATGTCTAAAAACACAATATGTAAACCTCAACTAAAACTACTTTATTGTGAGCCAGGCACAGTGGTTCATGCCTGTAAACCCAGCATTTCGGGAGGTTGAAGCAGGAGGATCACTTGAGGTCCGGAGTTCAAGACCAGCCTGGACCACATGGAGAAACCCAGTTTACTAAAAATACAAAAATTAGCTGGGCATTCCAGCTCACCCCTATCATTCCAGCTACTTGGGAGGCTGAGACACTAGAATTGCTTGAATCTGGGAAGTAGAGGTTGCAGTGAGTCACGACTGGACCACTGAACTCCAGCCTGTGTGATCGAAACAAAAAACAAAACAAAACAAAACAAAACTTTATTACTAAAAAATACTAGGATCATTTTAGCCTTCAGTGAGTTGTAATCTTTTTGCTGGTATTCACATCATGCTGTAGCCTACTAAGTGTGCAATACCAATATGTTTAAAAAAACAACATACATATTTGAATTTAAAATATTTTATTGCTAAAAAATGCTAACAATTGGCCAGGTGTGGTGGCTCATGCCTGAATCCCAGCACTTTGGGAGCCCAAGGTGGGCGGATCACGAGGTCAAAAGATTGAGACAATCCTGGCTAACAAGGTGAAACCCCGTCTCTACTAAAAATACAAAAAATTTAGGTGGGTGTGGTGACACGCGCCTGTGGTCCCAACTACTCGGGAGGCTGAGGCAGAAGAATGACTTGAACCCAGGAGGTGGAGGTTGCAGGGAGCCGAGATTGTGCCGCTGCACTCCAACCTGGTGACAGAGCAAAACTCAGTCTCAAAAAATAAAAATAAAAATAAATGCTAACAATTTTAAGCCTTTAGTGAGTCATAATTTATTTGCTGGTAAAGGATCTTGCCTCAGTTTTGATGGCTGGTAATTGATCAGAGTGGGAGTGTTAAAAGTATGAGTAGCTGTGACAATTTCTGAAAATAGAGAGAATATTGAAGTTTGTAGCATTGATAGAAGATCTATCATTTCACAGGAAGATTTTTCTATAGAATGTAATGCTGTTTAAAAGCATTTTACCCACAGTAGAATTTCTTTCAATATGGCTATCAATCCTTTCCAACCCTACTGCTCTTTATCAACTAAGTCTATGTAACATTCTAAACCTTCTGTCGTCATTTCAACAAGGTTCACAGAATTTTCATCAGATAGTGTCCATCTCAAGAAACAATTTTCTTTGCTCATCCATAAGAAGCAACTTCTTATGCATTCAAGTTTTACTATAAGATTGTACCAATTGAGAGACATCTTCAGGCTCCTCTTGTAATTCTAGTCCTGTTGTGGTTTCTACTATATCTGCAATTACTTCACCCAGTAAAGTCTTGAACCCCTAAAGTAATTCACAAGGATTCAACTCAACTTCTTCCAAACTCCTGATAATGTTGATATTTTGACCTCTTCCCATTAATCATAAATGTTATTAATGCAATATAGAATGAGTCTTTGATTTTTAATGTACTTAATTCTGACCCATCAGAGGGAACACTATTTGGCTGCTATAGCTTACAAAATGTATTTTTTAAATAACAAGACTTGAAATTCAAAATTACTTATTAAACTATGGCTGCAAAATAGATATTTTGTTAACAGGCATGAAAGCAACATTAATATTCTTATACATCCCTATCAGATCCTCCTGGGTGACCAGGTACATTGTCAACAGGCAGTACCATTTTGAATTTTTTCTTTTTGTTTCTGAGCAGTAGGTCTCAACAGTGGGCTGAAATTATTCAGTAAACTGTGCTGTAAAGAGATATACTGTCATCTAGGTTTTGTTGTTCAGTTTATTGAACACAAGCAGAATAGATTTAGCAAGATTTTTAAGGGCCCTAATTGGCTTCCACTCAAAGTCACCAGCTGTTTTAGCCCCTAACAGAGGCTTTGAAGCCAAGCATTGATTTCTCCTCTCTAGCTCTGATGGTCCTAGATGACATTTTTATCTCCTATAGAGCCATTCATCTGCACTGAAAATATGTATTTTATTGTAGCCACTTTATCAATGTTCTTAGCTAGATTTTTCTGGATAACTTGTGCAGGTTCTACAACAGCATGTGTTGCTTCACCTTGGACTTTTAAGTTATAGAGATGGCTTCTTTGCTTAAACTTCATGAGCCAACTTCTGCTAGTTTCCAACTTATCTTTTGCAGCTTCCTCAACTCTTTCACTTTACATAGCGTTGAGTGAGTTAAGAACTTATTCTGGATTAAGCTTTGGTTTATGGAAATATTAAAGCTTGCTTTTAATCTTCTATCTAGACCACTAAAACTTACTCCATATCAGCAATAATATTGTTTGGGTTTCTTATTATTCATGTATTTACTAAAGTAGCACTTTTAAATGCCTCAAGAACTTTTCTTTGCATTCATTACTTGGCTAACTGTTTGACCCAAGGGGCCTAGCTTTTAGCCTGTCTCAGATTTCAGCATGCCATCTTCACCAAGCTTAATTATTTCTAATGTTTGGATTAAGTGAAAGATGTGTAACTCCTCCTTTTACTCGAAAAATTAGAGGCCATTTTAAGGTTATTAATTGGCATAATTTTAACATCCATGTGTCTCAGAAAATAGGAAGGCCTCAGGGGAGAGAGAGAGAGGGATGAAAACAGCATGTGACTGGAGCAGTCAGAATACATACAACATTAATCAACAAAGTGTCCTGTCTTATATGGGTGTGGTTTACAGCTCTCCAAAACAATTGCAATGATAACATCAGAGATAATTGATCACAAATCACCATAACATATATAATAATGATGAAAATATTTCAAATATTGTAAACAATGCCAACATGTGTCACAGAGTAATGAAGTGAGTACATTGTGTTAAAAAATTGCACCACTTAGACCTGCTGGACTCAGGGTTGCCACAGACTTTCAGTTTGTAAAAAACATGCTGTAAAGTACAATAAAGCAATGTGCAATAAAACAAGGTATGTTTATATTTGCAAGCCACACATTTTGTAAGAATTTAATGTAGCATTCAAAATATATAAGAAACTGAAGCAATTAAATACAAAAAAAAATTAAGGTAACCTGATAAAAAGACTGAGAAAAGGACATCAATGGACATAAAAGAAAAATACCAAAAAAGAAGACATAACAATGACTTATAGACACATAGAAAGTTGTTCAATATCATGAATCATTACAAAAATGTAAATTAAGTCTCAATGAGATATCATCTTATATGTGTCTGAATGGTTACTATCTGTAACCACTCCAGAATACTGTGTGGACTTCAAAAAAAATCCAAAAATAGAAATACCACAAGATTCAGAAATCCCAATCTGAGTATTTTCTTAAAAGACTTGAAATCAGCTTTTCAAAGAGATGTCTACACCCCCATGTTTATTGCAGCATTCTTCACCATAGCTGGGTTATGGAATGAACCTCAGTGTTTATCAACTGATTAATGGATAAAGCAAACATTATGTATATACACAACAGAATATTAGTCAACATTTAAAAAGAAGGAAATACTTTCATTTGTGACAACATGGATGGAACTAGAGAACGTTGTGGTAAGTGAAATAAGTCAGGCACAATAGAACAAATGTTGTGTGTTCTTTCAAACATATTAAAACTAAAACAACTGAACTCCTAGAATCAAAGAGTAGAATAGTGGATGCCAGAGGCTGTGGACTGAGTAATGGGAAAATAATGGTAAAAGGGCATGAATCTCAGACAGAGGAAATAGATTTTCTCTATTTTTTTTTGAGATCAATTGCACAGTATGGTGAATATAATTTATACTGTACATTTTTAAATTGCTTAGTGAGTAAATTTCAAATGTTCTTCCTACAAAAATGATAAGTATTTGCGGTGATAAGTTAACTTGTTTTAATTATCCCTCATTGTATTCATAAATCATACCATCACTTTATACACTGTAAATATATATACTTATAAACTGTTAACATACAATAAAATAAAAAATATAGTTCTACTTTACAAGTACAAATATATGTTCATTTTTAATGTATTACTAGATATAATTTTTTCTGTGATTTTTCAAAGATATTCTCTTTTACTAGTTTTTTATTAAATCAGCTTTTTGTACTCTTTTAGAGTGTTTTGTTTTCTATATGGTTATTTTAAATCTTATGTTATTTTCTAGCTCACTCTATTTTTGTCTTTTTATAGATTTTTTTAATTTTTAATATTTTAGCAATTAATTTTCAATATTATCTTTTTTGGACTAGAAATAGTAAAGTTAGTAATTGTCATCTAAGTATATTCATAAATTTAGTATAACATTTCTTCACTGTCTCTCATAAGACCCATTGCAATTTCTTGCTCTTCACATTTATCATTGAAGTGTTGCTCTTTGACACAAGCAATAATCTTTGCCTTTATTTCAGTTTTATTTGTTTTTGAATTCAATATTCCTGTCTGCTCTTGACACACACTTTCTTAGTACACTCTTCTGTCATTTTCTTCTGTATTGGATATGGTTTTTTTTATTACCTGTTGTTGAGTGGGAAACCTTTTTTATAAGTTACTGCATCAGATTTGTTAAAATAATAAACATGTGTGGCCTTCACTTTATCACTATATTTACTATTTATGCTTTTTTCATGACTTAAAAATATTTCACAGTACAGTTTGGTTTTTATTTTCTTTATATTATATACATAATTTTCTATTTATTTGGAAAGTATATTAGATTCCCTAATACAAACAAGGATACAATTGCTATAGTCGTATATTCTCCTAATTCCCTTTAACAACGTGACCTTATATCATTACAGTGTATTTCTTAGCCTATACTTTTATACATTCAAATATTCTTACACTTCTATTGCTCAATTTATCAGCACAATGTTCTCCTTGGTTATACAATAGGAAAGCATTAACGTACTCATACTCTCACTCTTTCTCTTTAAAAACTGTATTTGTATTTTCTTTATATTTTAGTTTGTTACATACATAGTCTCTTTAATCATCTTAGTTGCCATGTTTTGGTCTTATAAACACGTAATGTTTTTCTTAGCTGAATAACAAAGTATTACACATTTAACAATTTAATATAACACAAATTTTCTATCTCACAATTTCTGAGTAAGGAGGCCCAGCTTGGCCTCGATGAGTCCTTTGCTCAGGGTCTTACATATGATAGCAATGAGGGCAGAAGTGGGACTAGAGTTTCATTTGAGGCTTGGTGTCCTTTCTTGCCTTCACACTGTAGAATTTATTTTCTTGCTGCTGGATGATGGCTTACTCCTTCATGGCCAAAACGAAAGAATCTGATTTCTTCTGTCTCTGACACCTATGACCTTCCATAAAGGGCTCACCTGACTTGATCAGACTCATCCGAAATAATCTTCCTTTCACTAAAGTCAACTTATTACAGGGCTTAATGACATCTGCAAATTTCCTTCAACTTTGCCATTCAACAGAAGCAGAGAAGTAATGTTTCTAAACTTTGCCACATTCTAATGGTTAGAAGCAAGTTTCATGCCTGCCTACAATGAAAAGGACAGGATTTTTCAAGGGTGTGGTCATGGAGTCTCATGTTATTATTCTGCCTATCACAAAACATAAGGCAATTTAGTTAATACCACTGCAAAGTCTTTTGCTGTCACTTAGCTATTTCTTATTTGACTGAAGTTTATCTTCTAATAGTTTCTTCAAGAAATATTCTTGAAAAGGGCTTTCTTTGAGCTCTTAAATGCTTGACAGATTGATTTGTTACTTTTACATTTGAATGACAGTTTGCATACTCAAAAAGTATTGATTCATACTTTCCTTTCTTGGCGGCTCTGCAGGCATTGCAAAAGTCCTTTTCAGAGTTCACTGCTAATCATGGAAAATGTTAGGTCAGCCTATTGCTTTATATTGAAAGATAGAATAATATTTTGTTTTAGCACCAAAGGACTTAGTGATGATTTAAAATCAATTGCTTCATTATGACATTTCTAATATTGATCATTCTGGTAATTTTTTTCTAAGACCCAATGTGTCTTTTTCAATTGGTGATTTCAATGATTTTTAATGAAAGTTTTCCTAAATTTCATGTTATTTTATATTTTTAAATTTACTTTTTAAACCTTTTTAGTTTAAATGTAACAGCACAATATTGGTCACAGTGTTTACATTAATTGTTAGTAATTGTTTTGCTGACTTTTTTTTTTTTTTTTTTTGAGGCAGAGTATTGCTCTGTAGCTCAGGGTAAAATGCAATGGTGGATCTCGGCTCACCGCAACCTCCACCTCCCAGGTTCAAGCAATTCTCGTGCGTCAGCCTCCCTAGTAGTTGGGACTACAGGCACCCACCACCACACCCAGCTAATTTTTGTATGTTTAGTGGAGATGAGGTTTCACCATGTTGGCAAGGCTAGTCTCAAACTCCTGGCCTCAGGTGATCCACCCTCCTTGGCCTCCCAAAGTGCTGAGATTACAGGCATGAGCCACTATGCCTGGCATGATTTTTGTTTTCTGATGAGTGTTAACATTTTTTTGTTTTCCTTTTTGTTCTTTTTCTTTTTTATCTTGTAGACTACATGCTTAACATTTTATATTTTACTTGTACTTGAATGATGTAATTACTTCCTGATCCAACTTTTATCAAGTGAAGCAGGGTCATGAAATAGCATAGCAGGGAATTTACTTATAAAACAAGAACATCTCTGAGAACAATCTTTTAGCCTATTATTTCTGTTAGACAAAAATAATCAACTGCTTACAAGGATACGAAGAGTGCAACGTAATTGCCTTCCACCAACCTACTACACTCTGATAGCCCTTCAATTTCCTCTTCTAAAACTGCTTTTGAATAACTATTTAGGTATCTCTACACCTCATAACATTGATCTTAACCTTATGCCAATGTTAACAGCTTAACATTTTGGTGGATTCACGGCAAGTTATTGAATAGTGTCCTGCAGGATGCTAAGACTTTCTTCATTAGTTATCTTAAAGTTTCTACTAACTATTGTGCTTCTATTTCAAGAAAAAATATATATTTTATGACCAATATTTCACATTATTTTGTCATTGTTTTAAGTTCTTATTTCACTCTCTTCTGTTTTGTAATGCCTTTTTTCTTTAAATTTATTTTTTTAGTTAACTATTTGAGCGTCACCAGCATACTGAATTTCAACAAAACATTAGACCATTTTATAAAATCATTTTCATCGAGATTTAACTTACATACTACTTGACATGTTGTTTTTTACTTTCTTAACATTAGTTTTTCTTTTTTTTTTCTGGCATTTTGGAATTCAGTATACTATACCATAGGAAGTTTCCTTTTTTTTCTTTCTTTTTTTTTTTTAATATATATACGTTTTATTGCATTTTAGGTTTGGGGTACATGTGAAGAACATGCAAGATTGTTGCATAGGTACACACATGGCAGTGTGATTTGCTGCCTTCCTCCCCATCACCTATATCTGGTATTTCTCCCCATGCTATCCCTCCCAACTCCCCATCCCCCACTGTCCTTCCCCTTTTTTCCCCCGACAGACCCCAGTGTGAGATGCTCCTCATCCTTTGTACGGACATGGATGAACCTGGAAACCATCATTCTCAGCAAACTGACACAAGAACAGAAAATCAAACACCGCATATTCTCACTTATAGGCGGGTGTTGAACAATGAGAACACATGGACACAAGGAGGAAGTTTCCTTTTATAAATTTACTCTTATTTTTTCAACTATGTTTTGATCTACTTTCATTTTCTCCTAACCAATAGTTTTCTAGTGTCTGTACCTGACATACTATCTTTTTATACTAGAGGTCTTTGCTGACATTTTATAACCTTATAAATGTAATAAAATATAAGGCTTTCAACAATGTGGTGGTAACTAGGGAGGTCGACGTTGAAGCACAGTTACTATCATCATCTTTTTACAGTTCCATGACTTCAAGAGATACATGTTGTTTCAAGTTGCTTTAAGAGTACAGTTGCCAAATAAAATACAAAGTGTCAAATTAAATTTGAATTCAGTTTATTAAACTGAATTTTTAAAAATTATAGACATGCTCCACACACATAGACTCAAAATAAAGGGATGGAAGAAGATTTACCAAGAAAATGGAAAGCAAAAAAAGCAGGGGTCACAATCCTACTCTCTGATAAAATAGATTTTAAAACAACAAAGATTAAAAGAGACAAAGAAGGGCATTAAATAATGGTAAAGGGATCAATGCAACAAGAAGAGCTAACCATCCTAAATATATATGCACCCAATACAGGAGCACCCAGATACATAAAGCAAGTTATTAATGACCTACAAACAGACTTAGACTCCCACACATTAATAGTGGGAGACTTTAATACTCCATTGTCAATATGAGACAGATCAATGAGACAAAATAATTAACAAGGATATTCAGGTCTTGAACATAGATATGGACCAAGCAGACCTAATAGACATCTACAGAACTCTCCACCCCAAATCCACAGAATATACATTCTTCTTAGCACCACACCATACTTATTCTAAAATTGACCACATAATTGGAAGTAAATTACTCCTCAGCAAATGCAAAAGAACAGACATCATAACAACCAATCTCTCAGACCACAGGGCAGTCAAATTAGAACTCAGGATTAAGAAACTCACACAAAACTACACAATCACGTGGAAAGTGAACAACGTGGTCCAGAATGACTACTGGATAAATAATGCAAAGAAGGCAGAAACAAAGATGTTCTTTGAAACCAACGAGAATGAAGACACAACATACCAGAATCTCTGGGACACATTTAAAGCAATGTATACAGGAAAATTTATAGCACTAAATGGCCACAAGAGAAATGAGGAAAGTTATAAAATTGACATCTTAACTTCATGATTAAAAGAATTATAGGAGCAAGATCAAACAAATTCAAAAGCTAGCAGAAGACAAGAAATAACTAAGATCAGAGCAGAACTTAAGGAGATAAGAGACACAAAAAAACCCTTCAGAAAATCAATGAATCCAGGATCCGATTTTTTGAAAAAATCAACAAAATAAATAGACTGCTAGCCAGATTAATAAAGAAGAAAAGAGAGAAAAATCAAATAAATGCAGTAAAAACAAATGATTAAGGAGATATCATCACCGATCCCACAGAAATACACCCTATCTTTAGAGAATACTATAAACACCTTTATGCAAATAAACCAGTAAATCTAGAAGAAATGGATAAATTCTGAGACACTTACACTCTCCCAAAACTAAACCAGGAAGAAGTGGAATCTCTGAATGGACCAATAACAAGGTCTGTAATTGAGACAGCAATAAATAGCCCACTAACCAAGAAAAGTCCAGGACCAGACAGGTTCACAGCAGAATTCTACCAGAGGTACAAAGAAGAACTGGTATCATTTCTTCTAAAACTATTCCAAACAATTCAAAAAGAGGGAATCCTCTCTAACTCATTTTATGAGATGAACATCATCCTGATACCAAAACCTGGCAAACACACAACTAAAAAAGACAATTTCAGGCCAATATCCTTGATGAAGATTGATGTGAAAATCTTCAATAACATACTGGCAAACCAAATCCAACAGCACATCAAAAAGCTTATCCATCAAAATCAAGTCGGCTTCATCCTGGAGATGCAAGGCTGGTTCAACATATGCAAATCTATAAATGTAATCAATCACATAAACAGAACCGAAGCCAAAAACCATGTGATTATGCCAATAGATGCAGAGAAGGCCTTCAACAAAATTCAACAGCGCTTTGTGCTAAAAACTCTCAATAAACTAGGTATTGATGGAAAATATCTCAAAATAATAAGAGCTGTTTATGGTAAACCCACAGCCAATATCATACTGAATGGGCAAAACTGGAAGAATTCCCTTTGAAAACCGGTACAAGAAAAGGATGCCCTCTCTCACCACTCCTATTCAACATAATATTGGAAGTTCTGGCCAGGGCAATCAAACAAGAAAAAGAAATAAAGCGTATTCCATTAGGAAAAGAGGAAGTCAAATTGTCTGTATTTGCAGACAACATGATTGTATATTTAGATGACCCCGTTGTCTTAGCCCAAAATCTCCTTAAGCTGATAAGCAACTTCAGCAAAGACTCAGGATACAAAATCAATGTGCAAAAATCACAAACATTCCTATACACCAAAAACAAACAGTGAGCCAAATAATGAGTGAACTGCCACTCACAATTGCTACAAAGAGAATAAAATACCTAGGAATACAACTAACAAAGTATGTAAAGGACCTCTTCAAGGAGAACCACAAACCACTGCTCAAGGAAATAAGAGAGGACACAAACAGATGGAAAAACATTCTATGCTCATCGTTAGAAAGAATCAGTATTGTGAAAATGACCATACTGCCCATAAATTCAATGCTATCCCAATCAAGCTACTATTTACTTTCTTCACAGAATTGAAAATCAAAAACAAAAACACCTTAAATTTCATATGGATTTAATGATCTGGCATAGCCAAGACAATTCTAAGCCAAAAAAAGAAAGAAAGAAAGAAACAAACAAACAAAAAAAGCTGGAGGCATCATACTACCTGACATCAAACTATACTACCAGGCTGCAGTAATCAAAACAGCATGGTACTAGTACTAAAACAGAGATACAGACAAATGGAACAGAACAGAGACCTTAGAATCAATGTCACACATTTACAACCATTTGATCTTTGACAAACCTGACAAAAACAAGCAATGAAGAGGATTCCCCATTTAATAAATGGTGTTGGGAAAACTGGCTAGCCATTTGCAGAAAGCTCAGATTGGATCTCTTCCTTACACCTTATACAAAAATTAACTCCAGATGGGTTAAAGATTTAAACATAAGACCTAACACCATAAGAACTCTATAAGAAAACCTAGAATTGAGGTCTCAATTTGATTCTCTGCTTGGTTACTGTTGATGTAAAGAAGTTCTACTTATTTGTGTACATTGATTTGATAGCCTGAGATTTTACTGAATTTGTTTCTGAAATATAGAAATCTTTTGGATTTTCTTTTCTTTTTTTTTATATACTTTTTATTGCATTTTAGGTTTGGGGGCACATGTGAAGAACATGCAAGATTGTTACATAGGTACACACATGGCAGTGTGATTTGCTGCCTTCCTCCCCATCACCTATATCTGGCATTTCTCCCCATGCTATCTCTCCCCAACTCCCCACCTCCCACTGTCCCTCCCCAATTTCCCCCCAACAGACCCCAGTGTGTGATGCTCCCCTCCCTGTGTTCATGTGTTCTCATTGTTCAACACCCTCCTATGAGTGAGAATATGTGGTGTTTGATTTTCTGTTCTTGTGTCAGTTTGCTGAGAATGATGGTTTCCAGGTTCATCCATGTTCCTACAAAGGACACGAACTCATCGTTTTTTATGGCTGCATAATATTCCATGGTGTATATGTGCCACATTTTATGATCATATATCATCAGTGAACAGTGAATGTTTGACCTCTTTTTTTCCAGTTTGGATTTGCTTTATTTCTTTCTTTTGCCTAATTCCTCCATCTTGGCCTGGTGATAATAAGAGTGATAAGAATGGGCAGAGGAGTGGTAAGAATGGGCAGAGGAGTGATAAGAATGGGCAGCTGTGCTATTTGATTTACTTAAGTAGTGTTTGCTAAAGAATTTTTGCATTTAAGTTTATTAGGTATATCAGTTTGTAGTTTTCTTTTTTTTTTCTACGCCCTTCCCTGGTTTTTGTATCAGGGTGACATTGACTTAAAAGAAAGAATTAGGGAGGATTCTATCTTTCTCGATACATTGGAATAGTTTCAGTAGGATTGTCACTAATTCTTCTTTGAAAATCTGATAGAATTCAGCTGTGAATACATCCTGTCCTGAACTTTTATATTGTTTTGGTAAATTTTTAAATTACTGATTTAATGTCACTGCTTGTTATTGATCTATTAAGAATTTCTATTTTATTTTTTTGACCTAGGAAGATTGTATGATTCTAGAATTTTTTCAATTTCCTCTAGATTTTGTAATTTATATGCATAGAGGCTTTCATGGGAGTCTTGAGTGATCTTTTGTATCTCTGTGGTCAGTTGTAATGTCTCCAGTTTCATTCATTCTGTTTCATTTCATTTGTTGCTGTGCCCATTGTTATTCCTTTCTTCTGCTAGCTTTGGGTTTAGTTTTACCTTGTTTCTCTAGTTCCTTGATTTGTGACATTAGGTAGTCAATTTGGGGTCTTTCAGACCTTTTGATGTAAGCATTTAGTGCTATAAACTTTCCTTTTAACACTGCTTGTGCTATATCCAGAGGTTTTGATAATGTATGTCTCTATTATTATTCATATCAAGGAATTTTTACATTTCCAACCTGATTACATTGTTCATCCCAAAATGATTCAAAAGCAGTTTGTTTACTTTTGCAGGTTCTTTTAGTATAGTTTTGCAGGTTCCTTTTGTAGTTGACATCTAGTTTTATTTCACTGTAGTCTGAGAAGATACTTGATATGATTTCAATATTTTAAATTTTATTGAGACTTGTTTTCTGACCTATCATTTGATCTCTTTTGGAGAATATCCTATGTACTCATGAGAAAGAAGAATGCATATTCTTCAGTTTTAGGATAGAACATTCTGTACACATCTGTTAGTTCTAATTGTTTCTTTTTTTTTTTTTTTGGACAGTGTCTCACTCTGTCACCAAGGCTGGAATGAGGTGGCATAATCTCATCTCACTGCAGCCTTCTCCTCCTGGGTCCAGATGATTCTCCTGTCTCAGCTTCCTGAGTAGTCAGGACTACAGGTATACGCCACCATGCCCAGGTAAATTTTGTATTTTTAGTAGAGACAGGATTTCATCATGTTGAGCAGGCTGGTCTTGAACTCTTTGCCTTAAGAAATCTGCCTGCCATGGCCTCCCAAAGCTCTGGAATTACAAGCATGAGCCACCACACCTGGCCTCCATTTGTTTTAGAGTGTAGTTTTAGTACATTGCTTCTTTCTTGACAGATCTGTCTCCATGATCTGGCTAGTGCTTTCAGTGAAGTATTGAAGTTTCCCACTATTATTTGGTTACTATTTCTTTTCTGAGATTTAGTACCAAATGTTTTATGAATCTAGGAGCTCCAGTCTTAGGTGCTGAATGAATTTAGAATTATATCTTCTTGTCAGATTTATTCATTTATCATTATATAATGATCTTCTTTGTCTTTATTTTTTAATTGTTGTTGCTTTTAAGTCTGTTTTATGAGCAATAAGAATAGACCCCTGCATGCTTTTGGTTTCCATTTGCATGAAATATCTTTTTCTATTCCTTCATCGTGAGTTAATATGAATCCTTACATGCTATGCATGTCTCTTGAAGACAACAGATATTGTGTTTGTGATTTTTTTCATTTATTCTGCTAATATGTGTCTTTTAAGTGGAGCATTTAGGCCATTTACGGTCAAGGTTAATATTGATATGTAAGATAATTTTTTAGTGATCATGTTAATTGTTACTTAGATACTTATTTTCCTCATTGTGCTATTATTTTATCAACTCTGTGAGTATTATGCTTTCAAGAGGTTCCATTCTGGTGCACATAAACATTTTGTTTCAAGAACTCCTTTTAAAATATTTTTGTAGGGCTGGTGCAATAGTGACAAATTATTTCAGCATTTGTTTGTCTGAAAATGACTTTATTTCTCCATGATTTATAAATATTTGTTTTGCTAGATAAGTTATTCTGTTTCTGGAGTCTAAAGACAGAACTCCAATTCCTTCTGGCTTATAAGGTTTCTGGTGAGAAGTCTGCTGTTAGTCTGACAGGTTTTCCTTTGTATACTACCTGGTGCTTTTGTCTCCCTACTCACAGAATTGTTTACCTGACATTAACTTTAAATAGCCTGATGACTATATGCCTTGATGAAGTCCTTTTTATGGTGAATCACCTAGGAATTCTTTGAGCTCCCTGTATTTCAAATATCTAAATCTCTAGCAAGGCCAGATAACTTTTTATTTTTTCTTCAAATGAGTTTTTCAAATTTTTTACTTTCTCTTCTTCATCAGAAACACCAATTATTTTTAGGGTTAGCCATTTTACATGACCCCATATTTCTTGGAAATCTGTTCAATTCTTTTGATTTTTTTTCTTATTTTTGTCTGGTTAGGTTAATTTAAAAGCCTTGTTTTCAGGTTCTGAAATTCTTGTTTCATTTGTTCTAACCTGTTGTTAAAATTTTTACTACATGTTGTAATTTCCTAAATTTGTCTCTCATTTTCAGACCTTCTGACTGCTCTTTCCTTAAAATATCTATCTCTTTTGAAAATATTTTACTCTTATCCTGAATTGTTTTTTAATTTCTTTATGTTGGTTGGTATCACCCTGAGTAGCTTAACGGTCAAACTTTTGAGTTACTTATCTGTTATTTCAAAGATTTTATCTTGATTTGGATTCATTCCTGGAGAGTTAGTGTGGTCTTTTTGGGGCGTTACAGAACCCTGTTTTGTCATATTAGTAGAATTATTTTTCTGGTTCATTCTCAGTTGGGTAGACAATTTTTTTCTAATTATTTTTTAATTTATTTTTTATTTTACTTTAAAATAATGTTCTCTCTTAAGGATATGACTTTAATGTTTATAGTTTATTACACCTTAATTTGACTTTCAGGAGTTGAAAACTCTGTATGATAGCCTTTTCAGATCCTGGTTGTAGTCACTATGTGTTTGATGTGTGGTCAAGTTCACTGTCTTCTATGACGTTGGAATGGCAGAGATATCTTAAAGCTTACTTTGTTCCCCTATAGGGTTCATTTTTAAAATTTATTTATTTTTCCCCAGTATTTTATTTACTGTGTTGAATAGTTACAGTTTCATGCAAAAAGGGAGGATGTCCCTGTGTAGAAACTAGTTGTGACTAAAGCATATGGGTGAATGCAATGGCCAATGCTAAGCCAAGGTCCCATCCTTGACAGAGGTGGCTGAGGGAGCTCTCAGTGAAATGCACTGAGGTCTCATCACTGGAAGGGTGGGAGCCACTTCAGCTCCCCTGCCATGTCAGCAGGAAAGTGATCCACCCCCTGGACACATTCTTGACCCAGTGTTTCAGCTATTTGGATCACACAGTATCCTCTTTTCATCTGCAGGAATGTTGATATTCCACGTACAGGGGAATTTTGACTCTGTCTCTCATGCAAGCCTGAACTCGGAGATTGTTTCACTTGTGGGCGTTTCTTTCAGAAACAATAAAGTGCTGTAGAAAGGCTGTCTGTAGTTCCACCCATTCTGGGCTTCCATGAAAGAAATCCCAGTTGTATCTGCAGTGGTTGACAATGGGGCAAAGAAGTTCCCTTCTTCAAGACTCTTCATAAGCACCAGAGCTACATGTCTGTTGGGGTAGAGCTGCACACATTCCCTGCTAAGCCCAGCACTGCAATTTTGCCTGTGCTGAAATAAACTTCCTGTCAGTGGGAAAGATCTGAAACTCATGGCTTACCATCCAGATTATTTTGTTCCATAGGGTTTGATGCGGTGCGTTCCCCCTTCCCTTAGGTGTAATAATCCCTGAGAACCAGACTACTGTGGATGCTGCTGATCCTTGAGGTCGAGCTTCCCAGTGAAGCTGACACTCCAGCCTGGTGTTGGGGAATGTCTGCAAGGTGTCCAGTAATGTCACCTGTCCTCAAGTCTCCCAGCAGTGGGTACCAACACATTTTCTGATGTGGGTGGCAGGGGAGTAACATAGACTGTGTGAGCTTCTTGGTTGTAAATAGCCATACTGTGTTGACTTTCTCAGATATTAGTTGTAGTAGTAATGAACTGGTCACGTGGATAGACTCAAGACTTTCTGGTTAGCCAGGATGATGCAGGCAATGATAACTGAGGTCATGCACAAATTTTTTCCTTCCTGGGTGTAGTTATTCTACCTGTAGATGTTGTATTGGACTACGCTGGTTGGCCTCCAGCCAGGAAGTGATGCTTGCAAAAGAGCACCAGCTGCCACAGAAGCCGTGTGGTTTGTGCTTGCCTTATATTACTCAGGGATGTACTCCGATTTCTCTCAAAAGCTTCTGTCCTTTATGTAAGCTACCAGGGTGGGTGAAGGGACAAAGCTGGGTGAAGGAACAAAGCCAGGTGAAGGCTGAGTCAGACAGGTCTGTACTCTGGCTCTTCACATACGGGTAAGTGAGACCCTTATGGGAATTGGGTGTGGCTCTCTGGCCATTAGGGTAATGTTCCAGGAGGGATTGTAGCTGCATCTGCTGTACAGAAGAGTCCACACAGGGAATGGAGAGTTTCAGGTGGCAGTAAGCTTCACCCATCTCCCACACACTTGGCAAGGCAGGACTCTCACCCACAGTGTTCACTAACATCAGCTAGCCAGATTCCAAGTCAAGCCATCAATGCTCAGAACTCAAAAGTGTCCCAGGCAATAAGCCTTTCCTTTACAGACAGAAAGTGTGGCTTTCAGGCCATACCCTTCTTCTTCCCTGCAAAGCCAGGGTACCCAGCTCCTGTGCCATGGCTGCAGCCCACTTACCACTTTCCCCCAGTTCTGGCAAAGGGAATTTGTCCTCACTGAAGGTTATATTATGCACTTTGGTTGGTAGTTTATTTCAACCTGCAACTACTGTCTGAGTTAGTTTGTGGACTTCCACAAGGTCCCCTGTGACTAGAATCAGGAATGGCTTTCCTCAGTCCACACTGGAGACTGGGAATATGTGCAGGGATCTTGCTGCTTCTCCTACTTTTGTATTTCTCACTGCTCTCTATATCAGTTCCAGCACTGGGCAGAGTTGAGGCCTTCCCTGGTGGGCTGGATTGTCCGACTGCCTGGTAGAGTCAGAGGACTCTAGTCAAAGGACTTAACAGTTTTGGCCTGACTCATGATGTAGGCTACAGCTTTCTGTTTCTTTCAAAGGGTCTGTAATTTCTTTCCATTTGCCTGTTAAATTTCTGCATTACTTCTTGAAAAATAGTTTTACAATATGACTCTCTATACATGACTTTGTCTTTCTTAGTGGGAGAGAAATGCAAACACTGACTCCAATCAGTCATCCTAGAAAAAAGGCATCATGATATTCTCAAAAGGTATCCAGTTATCTGTGTAAATACATAATATTTTCTGTAAATATATGCAAAAAAATGTAATTCCCTAATGAATTCTAAAATAAGTCTGATATATTATTAAAAATTCAAGTGTTAATATTTACTATGGAATCATAAACCCAGTAAATATTTGGGAGAACTTATTTATATTGTCCTTTGTGTATAACACCGAACTTTTATGAGGTGTTTTATTATTAGGCATTAACTACAACATTACCTTTTAATGGAACCATAAATCTTTAATTACAGTTCAATATGTTGCTGACTTAAATTGCTTTTGGACTAAAACAATTCCATTACAATATAGAGTATGAAGAAGCAATTTATCTTTTCCTAAAATAAATACTCTACTTTCAAAACATAAAATAGATACATGTTGTAGGACATATCATTTTGGGGAGAAAATTAGTAAGACATTATCTTTTCTGGCAAAAACATGCTTACCTCCACCTTGTATTGTTATTCACATGTTTTTCCTAACAAGAAAAAATCAGAATAGAATCAAGTGCAAAAGGAGGTAGCCTTTAAAGATCAGTGATTTCAACCACAAATAAAATCAGGATTTTCGTTCATTGCATACGTAGTAATTTTAACACAAGAGCAAGAATAGCAGCGACAGCAACAACAAAGAAAACCTTTGAATGTGCTCTATTTTTTAAAAAGTACCTAAAAATACACCTAAAAATTATCTTTATGTTTTATGTGTATGTGCATTTAACTCAGTTTCTATGGAACCTCATATATGTATGTATCTGTGTATTTATGTGATTTACCGTATGTTAATTTTAATAGCTATGACAGTTAAGTTCAGGTAGAATAGCAGACTAATTTATCTTAATATTTTTAGAGAGGGGAACATCACACACTGGGGCCTGGGGGGAGTGGGGGTTAGGGGAGGAATAGCGGGTGGGGGGATTGGGGAGGTACAGCGTTAGGAGAAATATCTAATGTAGTTGACGGGGTAATGGATGCAGCAAACCACCACCAGGGCACGTGTGTACCTATGTAACAAACCTGCACAATCTGGACATGCACCCCAGAGCTTAAAGTATAATAATAAAAAAAAAAGAAAATATATTGTAGTAAGATGAACTGAGTTTGAATATATCTTTACATTAAATTTCTTAGTTTTTCAAATAACCACCCTTTCCCAGTCTCTGTATTATCTTATACAAAATTGAAAAATTTATACAAAACTAATAAGGATTAATTAAAATATGGATGTAACTTGCTTGGTAACATAATACCTGGGTCATAGTAAATATATAAATAATAGATTTTTTTCTTGTCCTGTTCTATTTTTCTTGTCCTATTCTATTCTAAATAATTTTATTCTAAATAATTTTTATAAAATAAATTTATAGTGAATACTTATTTAAAAATATATTTTGTTAAATGTTTCTTCTATTATTCACTGGTGTTGATGTCAGGTAAATATATTAAATACATTTTCTCTTTTGAACTAGATTCTTATATTTTCTGTAAAAGTTTGGTTTTCTTTCTCACTTTGACTTTTTATTTCATCGAGCGCATCTTTTTCTTTAAAAAAGTTTCTGCTGTAATCTAACTACTCACAAACTATTATTTGTAAAAAAAAAAACCTCATTTTATTCTGATGAATAAGCAGACTAAACACAATGAAAGGTAAGTTCCATGAGAAAAATAATTTAGATGGTCAATCATTTTATGTAGTAAAATCATATCAATAAAGAAAATATTGCATAGAAAAAATTTAAATATATTTATTTTAAAATTTGATAATGAATTTCAATATTCATCAGAAACAAATAAGATGAGGGTTTTCATTATTGTGCATTCAGTAAAGGCATGTACAGAAAAGCAGCTGCCATCTTGTTTTTTAATTAACATTATAGTGTGATTTGTTTGATTTTTCTCTTTTCAGTAATAATTAAGCATAGCAAATAGCCAATGTTTAAACACAGACACAGTAGGATTAGCAAAATAGTATAAACAGAGATAGTTCTATTAGCTACGTAATGAATACAAATGGTGTGGCACTCAAAACAGGTAACTGTGTATTACATTTGGGACCATAAAGGAACAAATACAACATATTTGAATTATCATCTGTATACATAAAAGCAGTAACTAGACTGGGTTGGTATTTTTTACTTAATAAAGCCTGTATCAACTACTCTAAGTCTTACTAGGGAATGCAAAGATGAACGAAAAACAAAGCTATTTTTCATGTGAAGAAATACATACATATTTTATTAGAAAATGTCACATACTTGAAATATGTAGATCAAGCTTGTCCAACCCACGCCTGTGGGTTGCTTGTGGCCCAGAATGGCTTTGAATGCAGCCCAACACCACAAATACATAAACTTTCTTAAAACATTTTAGAATAATTCTTTGTGATTTTTTTTTGGTTTTGTTTTAGCTCATCAGATATTGGTATTGTTAGTGTTAGTGTATTTTTTGTGTGGCCCAAGTCAATTCTACTTGCCACGTGGCTCAGGGAAGCCACAAGTTTGGGCACCCCTGATGTAGATCCTTAGAAAAGGAGAAAAGTACTTTCTAAATCAACACATAGATATTACACAGAAGGGCTACTTTACTTACATTTAAACTCTGCCTTTAATATACTTATAAAAGAATATGCAGGAAACTCAACAATATTCAGAATATTCTATAGCTACCTAAAAATAACTTAAGTGTGGCAAAAACCATGTTGCCAGTGAAATAACTACTTTCAAAATAATCTCAAGTAAAAAAGGACATCCAGAAACAATATCTACTATATAATATTCAAAATTCACATACACACGTGTGTGTTCATGCACATGTGTTTGCACAAGTGCACAAAACGTGCATACTAATGAAACCCTATTTGGATGTATG
>PVKV010000428.1:128808-263725 GCA_004027835.1 Alouatta palliata
TTTTATTGCATTTTAGGTTTGGGGGTACATGTGAAGAACATGCAAGATTGTTACATAGGTACACACATGGCAGTGTGATTTGCTGCCTTCCTCCCCATCACCTGTATCTGTTATTTCTCCCCATGCTATCCCTCCCCAACTCCCCACCCCCTGCTGTCCCTCCCCTTTTTCCCCCCGACAGACCCCAGTGTGAGATGCAGATGTATGTTTTCAAGAAGATTGGTTGTTATTGTTTTTCAAATTGTTATTGTTGGTTTATATTCTCTCCCGTTTGGTACTCATTATGTGTGTGTGTGCGTGTGTGTATGTGTGTGTGTGTCTATATATATATATATATATATATATATATATATGCACATCTACATATGCATAATGTCCTAAAAGTATGTATTATATTATCTTTGAATTAGACATTGTAAACAGTAAAAGTAACCTTTTTTTTCCTCAGAATTGCAGAAGTATGTTAATTTTTAAGATATGTTAAATATCTAAGGTCAAATTGAGAGAGAGTAGTAATCAATCATTGAAACTGTGCCCCCTCGATTAGATAAGAATTGTTTGCCCCCAAGTCCCATGTTGCAATTTGATCCCTAATGTGAGAGGTGGGGTGTAGTGGAAAGTGTTTTGTTCCTGGGGGGAAATTACTCATGAATGACTTGCTGCCATTCTCACTAGAGTTAGTTCTTATTCTTAGTTCCCACAAATACTGGTTGTTGAAAAGAGCCTGGCACCTCCTCCCCTCTCTCTTCTGCTTCCTCTTACACCATGCAATCTGCACATTTTGTCTCCCCTTCACCATGCATTGGTGAGTGGAAGCAGCCTGAGGCCATCAGCAGATGCAGATGCTGGCACCATGCTTCCTGTACAGTCTGCAGAACTGTAAGCCAAGTGAAACTCTTTCCCTTATAAATTATCCAGCAGCAGGTATGTCTTTATAGCAATACGAATGGACTAAGACACTATATATTTATTTTAGTATAAAGATGGTCATCAAAGCCAAGGAATAAAGTTCAAGATAGAAAATAAAGAAGGATTTAATATGAATGGAATAGAATTAAAGAAAACAGAAAACGATGTATTTTCTACAATTCATACCTTTAAAGTACAGTAGAATATCTTAATAATACCTGGTAAATATTTATTAAATATTTTAAGGGTCTTACGCAGAAACATAAAATACACTTTGTGAGTCACTGCATTTTAAAACATGACAGCACATTTTTTTTTAAAAAATGGTGAGAATCTTTGCCACATTTATATTCTATGAAGAGTTCTATGAAAAGTGAAATTTTAGTCCATCAGCCAGACAGTTTGTCTGCAAGATGCCGAATTGCTGCCTGCTTAATGATAGTTACATTATTAAATGTATTTTTTTAACTGACATTTGGCAAAATGCAGAAAGAAAAGTTATTCTGCTGTTATATTCAAGGCAAGATTAAGGGACCAGCACCAAGACAAAAGTATGCTAAATAGCAGGGTTTATTAAGCCGGCGACCACGAAGGACTCGCGTCTCTCTAACTGGTGGCCCCGAATGGAGTGTTAAGACCCTTTATACCCGTAGAAATCACTTTGGGAGTCAGGGTGAGAGGTGGGGGTGGGGGTGAGGGACACAGACATTTAGGGGTTTTTGTAACTCATCTCCCGGACAGAGAGGAGGGAGTGGGGATCCAGACATTCCAGGGGTTTGAGGACATCTTTCCACCTCGATTGTTACCTAAGTGGCTTACAGAAGTCAAGATAAGCGTTCGTTTGCACATCTTCTGGACAGCAGAGGAAATAACAGATCTTAGTTACTTATTACAAAGCACAGGGACCAGGATGGAATTAGCTTGGGCTGCTATTCTAGTTACAAAGGCTGACAATTCTGGCTGTTACTGATAAGAGAGGTAGATAGCTCTACCTAGTCTGCAGAGCAAACTAGCAGTTTTATGTACAGAAGCCAAAGGCCAGCAGTTATTGTGAGGAGAGTGGGGCAGCCGTTGCAACTTATTTTAAAACATAGCTTTGTTGTTGTTGCTGTTGTTGTTTTTTAATGGTGTTCAGGTTCTAACTCTAGGCCAGCTATAGCACACTACATAATTCTTTAATCTGAAATACTTAGGGTATGCCATTCCTGAAAACAGAGAAGGTACTCATTTTTCGTAAAATATATTTATTTTTAAGGACAGAATGCCAAAGCTCAAAATGCACAGTGTGGGGTAAGTGTGCATACCATTGTAAGCATTTTACTTTTGATTACTTCCAGAAAATACTTCCAGATTCCGTCTTTCACCTATCTGCTACTATGTTTCTATCAATGTAAAAAAAGATGAAGAACATTTATATTGAATGTTTTAAGTATAGTAGTTTTACCATGTTCCTGCCAGAAATTTGATTGTCAGAGTAACCTAGATAAGCTGTTATTTCGTGTATTTGTACAAACCTTATTACAGACTTGCACAAATATTAAGAAATTTAATGAGAATTTGCAGAGTATCAACACATTTGATACTCCTGTAGCTATCATAAAAGGCTGGCGATTTGACATTAACTATGCTAATATATATCATAAGCACAATAAAATAATTAATTAAATCCTTACAAACTAAAAACGTTTTTTATCAGTGAGCACGATTTGTGCAGTGACTTTTTATTGTTTTAATTCTTTTCATAATTTTAACTTTTAGATTCGGGGGATACATGTGCGGGTTTATCACTGGAAAAATGGATGGATCCCATTACACAGGTACTGACCAGATATTTAGCTGTTAGTTTCTCAACTCCCCTTCAGCCTCCCTCTGGGAGTCCCCAGTGTCTATTATTGTCATCTTCATACCTGTGAGTATCCCTTGTATAGCTCCCACTTACAAGTGAGAACACGTGGCCTTTGGTTCTATGCAGACTTTTTAAATAGACAATCTATAAACATGGAATTTTAAAAGTAGTCACGTTGAATTAGGTTAAAAGATTCTTAATATTTTTATAATGAATGTGTATTTGAATAAATATGAATTTTCTATGCTTTTGTTTCTCTTTTACACACATAGCATTCAAATACCGTGCACAGTAATTACTGAAGTGGTTTTTGCTGTTTGACATCTATTATGTACATATTCATAAATGCTGTATGAGGTTTGCTACCTGTCAGCTTTTCTTTCCAAATAAAGCATTTTAATTATTCAGAAAGTTTTATTATTAAAACAAGGCACAGCCAGAGCTTTCTCCCCTCTTCTCCCTTTTCTTCTCATGGGTAAAGTATATTGGCTTCAGTTTCAAAAGTGGGACTTCCACAGGCCTGAAATACATAATTTAAATAGTATAAAGAATATCAAATATTAATATTACTGGACTCATAAAGTATATGAGTGATAAACTGTTTTAACAAGTGATGTTGCTATTTATGGATTTTTGACAACCTTGCTTATAGTTCTTAAAAAATTACAAATCTAAAATATTGTCTTTATTTCCTTAACCCCTTAAAACTTTCAGAAGTTATATTCTGAAATCCAGACCTTTCTCAGGCTCTTTTAAACTATTTTATCAACTGATTCCTTAATTTTCTCCTCAAAACAAATTTACTTCTACATTATTTATAAGTTTTCCCACTCCGTTCAGCTAGCAGCTCAATAATGACTTTTGCTGAATTGTTTCAGCTATGTTTGCTAAATAATTCTACTCAAAGTCTAACAACATTCTCTGCCTACTTGTTAAGCTTCCATTACTACACAGAATTTTCAATCAAGGGTATTTGATCAGTATGACATGTGACTTTTTAAATAAAAATACTATTTAAAATAGAAAAGAGAATATCTTATTAGTGAGAGACATTGTAAGAGTATGTTGATCATGAATATTATCACATAAAATTTTTTTCTTCAAAATAATTTCTCAAACATGCCTCAAATATTTTTTGTGTAGTGGATTAAGGTGCTTAGAATTATTTCTACCTCTAGAAAAACTGGAGGGTAGTGCCACTCTATAAAGAGACTATGGGAAGGAGAACTTTGTATGTAAATATTTTAATTCATATGTGTGTATGCTTATATATGTTTACTACGTATTTCTATACGAAGCCATTGTATTCATCACTTTTTAAAAACTACATTCTAGAAAATACTTGATGTTTAATCTCCACCTTCATGATTTATTATTTCAATGGTTGCTTGTAAATCTTTTGCCACTTTTGGAGTCAGTGTACTTTTAAAACACTGGTAGATTAAGCACGTCCTTTGTACACACCAGCCCTAAATGTTTAAGTAAATTTTGGGTTAATACCATTTTTGAGACTAGTTTCTAAGCTTTTTTTAGTGACTTTCTACACTTGGATTTGGGTTTAAATGGCAGATTTTTTTCCCCAAACTGAGCAAGGAGACCCAGGCATCTGGGTTCAACTTCCCCTTTGACTGCGACTCTGCATTTCAATAGAAGAAAAGGCTGACCGACTGGCGCCTCCTGATTCACCTTCCTGTAGGTGGCAGGCTTGGTCTTGGGGAAACTCTCCGGAAGACACTTTTTTACTTAAAACATCAAACCCAGAAACCTTTTCACATGTGAGTCCTAAAAGTGTAAACCAAAACCTTTTCATATGTGATTTCTAAGGCTGTAAACCTAAGATTCTTCCACATGTAATATCTAAAGTATAAGCCTATATAAAGGCAGAACCTTCCTTTGTTAAACGAGCTGAATTTGGACAAGTTATTCCTCAGCTCCCGGCTGTAATAAACTAATTCCTCAGTCAGATGGGTAGATTGCAAAATTTTTTTTACCATTCTGTTCTCACTCATAGATGGGTGTTGAACAATGAGAACACATGGACACATGGAGGGGAGCATCACACACTGGGGTCTGTTGTGGGGGGAATAGGGGAGGGACAGTTGAGGGTGGGGAGTTGGGGAGAGATAGCATGGGGAGAAATGCCAGATATAGGTGATGGGGAGGAAGGCAGCAAATCACACTGCCATGTGTGTACCTATGCAACAATCTTGCATGTTCTTCACATGTACCCCAAAACCTAAAATGCAATAAAAAAATAAAAATTAAAAAAAATAAACAACTTCCTTCTCCATTCAGTGTTCGAGGGCTCTATTTCCCACAGCCGCTCCTGTGACGAAACTATATAGAAAACGTACTTTTATCTTCTAGAAGATAAAAGCAATGAATAGGTGTCAAATCCATTATAATGTTAAGAATTAGATACTGAGTATACTTTGTCTTAAAAAGAAAATACAAGATGAGTTTTATAAAACTTCCACTACCATCCTTAGCAAGAAGTAAATCTATATTAATATTTAAGATACATAAAATAAACATGGTTCATTTAAACAGTTAATTCAAGATAAATTTGTACATCATAACAAAATCTGTTTAGTGTTTTAATTTCTAGTAGCTTTACATTTTTGCAATGAGAGAAAATTTCATCCTTCAGATGAGTAGCATTGGGAGAAAACTTTGACAATATAATCTGGATCGAATAGAAAGAACTTGGAAAAGTGAACTATTTCAGCGGCAGGACCTGAGAAAAAATGACATCCATCTTGCATGCATCAGATATTTTCTGAGGCTCTACACTAACCTGCTAGCTTTCCCAGTAAGACAAAAAAATCATCCTAATTTCTCAGTAAGAACAAAAAGTTATCCTATGTGCAAGTGTTAGCTTGGTTTTTAGTCAAGTACATACATTAATCAATATCTCAAGGGTCCCTAGCCAAATTTATGCTGAAGAAGAATTCTTAGGTTTTGAACATCTAACAATTTTGTATCTGTCTTAATAGATTAGAGTATCAGGCAGTGATAGCATGTTTTTTTTTTCTGTTGTTCACAAACTCAGTGTTTCTTGCCCTTGGTATTCAGTAGAGCTTACTTCACTGAACCACTAAGGAAAAACAGTGGTCCCTCTCAAGATAAATTAATTCTGTGGAAGCCACCCTAGAAAGTGATGGAATATTTTGGATATTTCATAAGGGATTTTGTTTTATTCTAATGTATTTCATGCTAATTTAGTTTTATATCTCTCTTGAAAATAGCCATTTACTCACACTTTTATTACTTTTCAATTTGGAATATTTCCCTGGTGCCACCTATTTCGCATTTGAATTGATTTACCACTACGTTGACTGTAAGGCCACCTCCAGATAGATCATTTACACTGGGAGTGTTTTGTCAGCTCATATTGTCAGTACACCTAAGCATTTAATCTGCCAATTCTTGATATAAAACACAATAGAAATATTACACAAATATTGCTATAGGGATACTTATACATTGCCTATATTGAGAAAATTACAGAGAAGAGTTATCAAATCCAGTTCTTTATTGCTTTCTACAAAGTAAATAAGTAATTCTTTCAGAAGTTGGGGTACTTGCACGGGTTTGTTATATAGGCAAATTGCATGTCATAGGGGTTTGACGTACAGATTATTTCATCACCCAGGTAATAAGCATCTTCTGATCACTAATTTTTTTAAAAAACCCTCATATCTACTAAATAAAAAGAATAAAATTACCAAGTTAAATTAAGTGTAACATTCCTGAACTCTTAATGATCAATAATATAATCATTAAATTGTTCAACTAAATTTACACAGAATAATTATTTCCTTTTTCTCATGTTTTTTCTTCCACTTATTCTCCTACAACTCCTTTCTCCATATTTCATACATTTTTTTCTTCCTCATCTGTTCTCACTCTTTACTTCATTCTCTTTCCTTTCACTCTCTTCCATTGCTACATTTTTCTTCCTCATTTTCCCTTTACTACCTACTTCCGTAAGCATCATTATTATCATATTCATATTTACTTCCAGGACATTGAATTATTGCATATCATGTTACTCCATTCATGGATCATTTCACAATGTTAATTATTTCTTATTTCTTATGGTTATGGATTTTGCTGCTATAACATAAAACCTTGAGGACATCTGGTGTATATTTCCTATTGCAGTCCCAGTCGTAGGGATGGTAAATCTGTAGTTAGTATTGATTTAAAAGGATATTTCTGCTAGTTGTAATTTCCTCTTAGTAGAGCTATTTTAAGATTCTCCACTACTTCCTTGTTAAATTGATTATCATATTATTAGAAAATAATCTATTTTAAACTTTATGGTACTTTTAATAGTGACAAGTATGAATGTGAGAAACACAAATTTTCAAAAAGTTAAAAATGCAAATATTTTATGTTTTTAACCCAGAAAATCTCCACACATATTTATATTGATTGTTCACCTTATAATAGGGTGAAGTTAAACAACAAAATCAAACAACAAAAAACCCAGAACCCAGAAAACACTGTCGAAAATAAAATCAAGCATCCAAGCACCTCTCAATCTCATTGCTTTCTTGCTATTGCTTTATATCAGTGTCTACCCCTATCTAGAGAAAATTTATTGATTATATAATCTAAAAAGTATATAAAATATGTTAGTTTTTGTCAGCTAATAAACGAATCACTACTTGCTGGACATAGTTCTACCAGAACTTTTAGTCATCTCTTTTTCAACCACATTTTACTACTACTCAACATAAAAGTGAATCAACAAATATTTAATAAAGTTTGCCATATATGTTTGCTATATTCCTTGTTATTCAATATGGCCAATATCTCAAGTGTATTTCAATATGTATTTTTCTATGAAGAGTCATATTGGGTAGAGAAAAAAATATTTAAAATAAATGAACATGGAAAATATTTATTTTCCCCTTAATATACAGCAGCCTAATAATTAAGCACTTTACAGTCATATTAAATTCTGTAAAAAGACAGATTTGGCCTCAGATTATCTCCGATAATGGTCCTTCCTCTCCCTATATTTTATCTGCAACAGATAAAATTTATGTTAAAACAAAAAGAAAATAAAAAAATAATACAGAGATCCTTGGTAATCCAGAGGCATTGTTTCCAATATATTTCCTTTATATTTTAAACCTAATCTGATTCACATTAGGATTTTTAAAATTTAACTGAGATACTCACGAATAGCATCAAAGAATATCATTGTTTTTAGATGGGATATTCCAATGGAGATCCATGAATGAACATTTATGTGGAAGTAATTTATTAAGAAGCCTACCAGCCTGACTGACATGGTGAAACCCCGTCTCTACTAAAACACACAAAAAATTAGCCAGACTTGGTGGCACTTGCCTTTAATCCCAGCTACTCAGGAGGCTGAAGCAGGATAACCACTTGAAGCCAGGAGGCCAAAGTTGCAGTGAGCTGAGATTACTCCACTGCACTCCAGCCTGGGTGACAGAGTGAGACTCTGTCTCAAAAAAAAAAAAACAAAAACAGAAGATCTTAGCAAAAATCAGGAGAGTAAGAAAATTGGGGCAAGATGCTAAAACAATCAAAGCCCTTAAAGGACAACTTTAGTTCCATCTTGCAGGGGATTTCTGGGCTAACACTAAATACTAACTCAGATTAGTAGGAAAAGAGGAGCTGCAATACTTACATACCACAAACACCTGTCAGTCACTGAGTTACAAACAGGTGAAGAGATGCTGGCTCTCCAAGGAAGAACAGGTAAATTGTAATCAGGAAGCCTCAGAGCAAGACTTTCATAAAAAGATGCAGTCACTGACTCTTAGGAGCGGAGGCAAACCAGTACCCAATGTGCATGTGAATGGTAAAGGGATCAGAAGGGATACGCATGGACTACAGTTGAGCTTCAATTTTTGCAAAGGAAGGAGTAGTCTCCAATTCTGAATTATGCAAATCTTATTTTAGTTGAAGTACAGATGTCAATGATAAATTATTAAACTAGGATAAATTTCACCTTTTTATGTGGACCTGCTGATGAATTCTGTCAATTAAATAAAATCACAACATTCATGATATGAAACATCTCCAGCCTATTAAAGTGTATCTTTGAGCTTTTTGCAGTTTTTCCTCCTCTTGTGTCCTCTGCCACCACTGGGAACCACGAATCTTTCTTCCCTATAGTTCTACATTTTTTATACTTGCATATAAACCATATCAAAACACTTATTCTTTTGTGTTTGATTTTTTAAAATATTAAATAATACGTTTTTCATTCATGTTTTTCAATGTATAAATATTTTGTTTCATTTTATTGTTGAGTAATATCCTGTGGAATGGGATATCACTGGTTGATGACTACGACGTTGTACATTTAAATTGGAAATCTCTGAGCATTCCATATGTTCTATATCCTTGCTAATATTGGGTATTGTCAAGTGTTTTCATTTTAGCAAAGCTGGTAACTATGTAGTATTATCCCGTTATAGTTTTAATTTGCATTTTCTGGGTGACTAATGTTGCAGGACTTATTTTTATATGCCTCTTGGTCATTCATAAATACTTTTATGAGAAATTTATTCAAAATCCTTTGCTAATCTTGTTGAAGAAAGTACTATTTTTCATAGAAATATTAAGTTGTTTTAGCACCATTTATTGATATGACTGTATTTGCTTTATTCACTTAGAATTTGGTTAAAATATAAATTCAGCCTATAAATCTGGATTTATTACTGGACTTTCTAACCTCTTTCATTGATCGGACATTACCGCTATACACACTGTCTTTGGTGTTACATTTTCAAAGGCAGTGTGTTGTTTTGAGTACTTAAAAATGGCAATTAATATGTTTTAAAATTTTCTCAGATATTCTACATATTTGCTAATTTTTTGTCTTCTTTTGCTAACAGTTACTTATAGATGGAGCCTCCTCTGTGACTGCAGATAAATTCATTCCACTATTAGCCCTCAGTCTTTCTTCTACTAAGGACGGATATTATCACCACATTTCAGAAAAAGGTACAACCTTTATGTGGAAATCTCTCCAGTAAAAACATCAGCTTCATCTATTTCAAATGTAGATTTTCAGTTTTTTACTTATGCGTCTTGAAGCTTTATTACTGGCTTAAAATTGTCAATTCTTTTTCATGAGTTTACTCTTTCCTCATTGACATTCTTTTCCTCTGTGTGTTCCTTTGTATCCAAAGTCTCTCCTGTCTGACAACAATATAGTCAGCACTATAACCATGTTAACTTTCCATTTGTGTTTTCTGGCTTATGATTCTTTTAGCATTTTACTTTATCACTATCTGTTTTATATATTTGAACTGCAAGTATACATTCATCTTGCTTTTAGATCCAGACACAGAATGTCTGCACATTGTTAAAGTGTATAGTTCATTTAAGTGTAATTATTCATAATATTACATTTAACTCCACCATCATTCTTTTATATTTGTCTAATTGATTGTTATTTTTTGTCTCTTTCTACTTGCTTTAAGATAGGTTGAATTTATTCTAATTATTCCATTTAATCTCCCATTGACTTTACCACCTTGATTGTGTGTTTGTTTAGGAGGCTTTTTAACTGGCAGACTGGCAATCAAATTGAAGTAAATCAAATTGCAACCCAGAGTTTTCGGGTTTTTGATAAGCTCTGTGAAAAAGTAACCACTTGCAAATGTTGTAACTTGAGTTCTCATTGTTTCAAAAAGTTCCAGGAAGAAGCTCAGCCCCAGAAAAAAACAGAAACTGATTGGATCCAGAGACGCCTGAGTTGTAGATGAACTCTGGCAAACTTCCCCCTTATTTTACTAACATTTCTGCCCAGGGAGAAACTCATGGCCATTTTCTATACCTGGGACTTATACAGAAACATGGCCCGTGACTGAACCTACACTGCCTTTACTCCACCTCTGCATACAATAAAAGCCCTGTTTTCACTTTTGTTCAAGGTGGCATTGCTTTGAGATCTACTCCCAGTTTCCTCCTTACTTGTCGTAAGTAATAAAATCTCCTTGTTAAATCAATTTATAAACATGTAGGAGGATAAAATATAGATGTAAATCCACTGTAAGACATTAATTAATATTAACTTACTCTGCACATACTCTGCATCATTTTTCGCTCATCTGCAGCTAAGATCAATCGTCTGCCTGAAGCCACGTGCAATTCCAGCACAGGCATTTGGAGGCTTAGTAGTCCTTCTCTCCTTTTTCATTCATTTTTTTTCCTTCTTCTTTTGTCTCCGTACTCTTCAGCTTTTGTATTTTTCATTGACTACAGGAAGCTTTTCTTGAGCTCCCTAGGTTTGACGAAGTTGTCCTTCTGGCATGTTTTTGTCAGCTGTCGTGGCTCATAGTGCAATTTAAGCCTCTGTTGCACACTATTATAAATCCAAGTAATGAAAGCCACAAACTTCTCACAAGCATTACGAAGCTGACATCTGTCAAGATAAATATTGTGCAGTCAACAAGGAGGAGATGGTTTAGATGGCTAGCACAATTAACCTTGATATTTTATTCAAGAAGTTTTTAGATGCCTGATCAAAGTAGGGGAGTGTCGCATAGTTGATATTATGTAAAATGTGTAGGTTAGTATTATGTTCTTTACAAGTAGTAGTTTAACTTTTAAGAACATGTTTGTATTGTGGAAGGAAAGATATTATATTTTATTATAATATTTATACATATTATTTCAGTAAAATACACATATATGAAATACAAATATAAGGAATTTCACAATTATTTCTTCTATGAAATACAAATATAAGGAATTTCACAATTATTTCTTCCATTAAAAATCTAACAATGCCATTTATGCATCTTACATATTTTTAAAAATTTTATATTGAACAATATATGCAAATTTGTATCTTATTTTTCAATAAAATGTATGCAATAAACATTTTCACAAGTCATGTAAATTTAAAATCTAAATGCTAACATAAAGTTATCCCACTGCTTTCTCTTTTTGCTGACAGAGTTCACAGAGTGCTTTAATTACAATGAATACAATTACAATAATATTAAAGACAACCTTCTATAGGTCAGACCATGTGCTAAATGATTAATATGTGTTATCTCATTTAATCATAACACCCTATCAGCTTTATCATTAGATGATATCATACATATATAATATACATGTAAATATAGTGATATGGACAATTATTATACTTTCTAAATCTTGTAGACAATGAAGCCAAAGATTAGAGGAGTGAATTAAAATGGTCAAGAAAATACGGCTAATAAAAGAAATAGCTGGCACTTGAATATAGTCTTATAAACAGTCACAAAATTATTTACTGTAATATCCCACCATATCTAGCACTATGCAAGTGATAGTGTATTAGTCCATTCTTACATTGCGATAAAGAACTACTTGAGACTGGATAGTTTATGAAGAAAAGAGGCTTCTTTGGCCCACAGTTCCATATGACTGAGAGGCCTCAGGAAACTTACAATCATAGCAGAAGGTGAAGGGAAGCAAGGCACATCTTTCCATGGTGGAGCAAGAGAGAGAGAGTGACAGGGGAAGTGCTACGCTTTCAAACAACCAGATCTCCTAAGAATGAACTCACTATCAGTAATCCGAGAGGAGAGAGGGGGATGTCTGCCTCCATGATTCAATCACCTCCCACCAGGCCCGTCCATCAACACTGGGAATTAAAATTCCACATGAGATTTGTGTGGGGACACAGAGCCAAACCACATCAGATAAGAAAATGAAGATACGTTTTTAGTCACAACTCACAGGTAGGACATTTTCCTGTTTTTCATCGTAATCCCTTGATATATACAGAGAGCATTGTAGAAACAGACGAATGCTGGTCACTATGAAAAGAAAATGGCTAAATATGTAAGATTAAAAGATAATCTTCAGTCATTCCCTTTGAGCACATAGAAGAAATTTTAAAATGCTAGTACCAAGGTATAAACAAAAACTTGAGAATGACAATTCCAAAAGAATGATATTTGCTTTCTCCACCAGACAGGAAAATACTGAAAATGAAGAGCAGACAGAAGAATCACTATTGATATAAACATGCTATTATTATTATTTCTTAAGAAAAACATACTGAAAACTGATTTCGGAAATCACCATATATGCTTTATAGAATATTTCCATATACCTATATACTAATTGAGGCACATATTAAATGTGTGTGTGACTTTTTTGTATACTTCTGCATTTGCTTTTTAGATAGTAACTAAATTAATATGTCTTAAAAATTCTGCTCATTTTTGAACAGAGGTTTGGAATAAAAGAAACAGTATGCAATCAGTAGAAATTGAGGTACTCTTATCTACACAATAAGCTATCACTCTCTTATGAAAAAAAGAAAGAAAGAAGGGGACCACAAATACAGCATGCTATCTTTTCTGCAAAAAGATATAAAATTCATATTTTTCATAATTACTTTGAAATGTAAATGTAATTAGCACACTACTGTCACATTATTTCTTCACTAGTCTTGTAGCTGAGCGTTCAAATGGTAAAAAGGGCAAAAATGAACCTAAATTTATCTGTTTATTCCAAACTCTCTAGATACATGCTGAAAAGATCATATTTACCTTATATTTTTAAGGTTGATGAAAGACCAGATAAGAATTCGATAAGGAGTTACTTTATATATTATGAAATGTCATTCACTGGTCAGTCATTATTTCATATGCTATATTGTATCTTTTTCTCTTTATTATTTCCTTCCACTCTACATTTCTTCAATGTTATTCCATTGTCCTAAATTTTACTAATTATATTAGTAAGCTAAGCTAGCACAACCACCATTTTGCCTTTCCTTTAATTAATCCCAGGCTACTGGGCCAAGCTAATTTTGGAAGTCATTTAGGCCTTAGTTTAAATGACAATAGGCTTGCCCAAAACTCAACAGCTTTTGTAAAGCTAATGGGAGGGCATCAGTCTGGGGAGGGGAGAGGGGCAGGACTGCCGCTAAGGTTTTGTAATTGTCTTAAAGAAAAAAAAATTCTATAAACTTTCTGTGAAGAGAAAGGTCTTTGATTTAAGGATTGTCTAGACTAAACCTTTGTGAAATCAGGCACATTTCTTTAAATCTTTGGACCTCAGTTCTCACATTTATCAAATAAGGATGATAATAACACCTTCATTAATTATTTTACAGGCTTAATGAGAAACCACATGTAAAACGTGTACCCACTTGGTAAAAACTAAATATGCACTAATAATGATAGTTTTCATTAAAGTAAAAAAAAATCTTACATTGACATACTGAGACAGTAAAAGAATAAGCCATCCTGAAAAGAAATGCAAAATGTTGTTCAAAAAACAACCAAAGTTCCTTTCTTACGTAACAATTCCAAGGAGAGCTGCCTTGGTCATTGAAAAAACTCTCTGCTCTAGGGGTTTCTTAAGGGAGCTAAGTTCTTTTTTAGATATGGCTCCACCATTCCATAGATTCTTCTGATTATCCAGGTTATAGCTGCCAGGAAAAAGAAAGAATGTATGAAAAAGATACACCCACTGTGTTAAGAGCCCTGGACTAAAGTGGTTTTAACCATTTTTGCTTACTTTTAATTGAGCAGAATTAGTTGCATGTCCTTCAGTGTGTGGCTAAGTACACAGCCATGATTCTCTTTTTTATTTTAGCTGCAATTACACTGTGAAGTTCGAGTCTGGCTTTTAGTCACCTCATACCACATGCATGTTGTCTCGATCTTGTGTGCAATGCCTTTTTCTGATTTTTGCCTGTGATTTCCCAGTAACACACAAACACAATTTGGAAGTGCAGGAACATTAAAAGGAACAGAGACGGCATAATATGTCCATTCGAGCTAATGGAAAAACTCTCCAGCTTTAGTTGTTGAGTGGCACCATACTGAGGATTTCTGTATTTGCCTTAAAAGAGCCCATGGCAGCAACTCTAGAGCATCTTTACATTGCATCTCCCCCTAAGTTGTCTCACTCTTTCTCCTCCATCTCTATGCTTCTTGGAATCACTTCTCGCATAAACTGTCTGAACACAACTATTTCTCTAAGGCTCTGCTTTTGGAAAAACCCATGTCACAATTATTCACCATTTATCTGTAGTCAACTGTATTTTCAAACCTTGTCCTCCTAGTAAAGGCATTTATATTTAACAAGAGTAAGTGAAAGATGCATTATCTGCATCTATCTTGATCTATTTAATTAACTAATACGATTTTATACCACCTTAGATTTATCATTGTCTTTTTAACTATGACAATAGTGGATTCTTGGACAATTTATAAATTTTCGTTACTCTCCTATGCCAGTAAGTGAGTATGAAAACTTATCCAAGTGGATTATTTTGCTCCTGAGTTTTTTCTTAACATTGAAAGATGTTCAAATAAATAAATGATATATGTTCATTTTAATCACATTACATTTCTAGAGTCATTTCTAGCTGCATGTTAGAATCCACAACGACAAATATAATAACAAAAGAAAGCCATCATGCTGATGCATAGTGGAGTTAAAGTGAGAAATTAAAGCACAGAATCAATACACCAAGTGTTAAAAGCTGATATTCCTAGTAGACACTACACCTCTATAAAGATGAACAGTGGGTGGTGGCAAACCCAATGGACACATATTGAAACACATTCTATTCATTTCAGGGCTATTGTAATATCCAAGGTAAGATGTTGTCAAAAGGGAGCTATTTTCAAGTTTGCATTTATCTATTAGATTCCTGTAAAAACAACATGCATTTTCACACACAAAAAAATAAATAAATCAGCCACCCTTTCAATTCACTGTTCCTGGAGTGTCTTAGCAGGAGTTATGCCAATTTTCATAGCAAGACCAATTTCTGCTTTATGAACCATTTGTCTACATTGTAAACTCTGCTAAACTATGAAAAAATAATTACTTATGGACAGGAAATATTCAACTATAAATTACTTTGATTTCCCTTTACCTAAATTCGGTGTTCTAAATCCTTAATTCTCATTCTATTGTATTATTACTGTTTCTATTAGCATTTCATGCAAGCTATAACTGTATTGCAAAAATATTAAATAAGTATGTGTAGACACACACTTGCAAACTACATATTCAAACATTTGTAAATCAGTAAATCATTGGCTTTGCTTACCTTAAAAGCATTACCTTGCAAACACAAAACAATAAAAAAAAATTCTATACTCTTTTAAAATGTGTAAAATTAAGCAGGAACGTTAAATAGGACATCTACCAAATTCTTAAGTGCATAAACTTTATTTCACCATTGCATTTGGTTGTGTTTCTATTCGAAATGTAAAATTATCTGATGTGACTGGGAGCAGAGGCTCAGGCCAGGAGTGGTGGCTTATGCCTGTAATCCAGCACTTTGGGAGGCTGAGGAGAGTGGATCATTTCAGGTCAGGAGTTCGAGACCAGACTGGCCAACATGGTGAAACCACATCTCTACCAAAAATACAAAATTTAGCTAGGCAGGTTGGCAGGTGCCTGTAGTCCCAGCTACTTGGGAGGCTGAGGCTGGAGAATTCCTTGAACCTACGAGGTGGAGGTTGCAGTGAGCTGAGATCATGTTACTGCATGCCAGCCTGGGCGATAAAGCAAGACTCTGTCTCAAAAATAAATAAATAAATAAAATAAAAAATAAAATTACCTGATGTTAATATATTTTCCATAAAATCCTATAATCCATGAACACTCCTAAATCTGCATATTGTATTAGCAATAGTATTAAATATTCAATATTTTAAAGGTTAATTTTGATATCCTGTTCTGAAATAAGCACACAAGTGAGAAGAATAACAGCTTTGCATTTATCACTAATCTAAATGGGTTTTCTGAATTAACTTTCTGAAGCAGATGTTTCTGAAAAAGAAGTATCATTGAGAAACATTTAACTTCTCTCAGCATTGGGGATATATTACAATGTAGGCAATGACTTTCATTTTCACTTTCCCTAAATACAGAAACAATCTCTCTCTTCTTGAACTTTCATTGCCCTGAAACTCAAAAAAAAAAAAAAAAAAAAAATTGCCTCCAAGCCCTTTTACTTCTATTTCAGCTCTTGCTACACATTGCAAAGGATTTAGCTGGCTTATTTTCTCAGTTATACTATGGATCCTCCAAATCACAAGATCCAAGAATAAGAATTTTCTTCTTTATGGACATAAAAGTATTTTATTATGTAAAACCATGAGGATAGTATTTTACATTATCAGCCCAGGTATTTATAAATAAAATTTTAGGTATGGCATTATAGACCTAAAACATAAATTTTAAAAATCCTTTGACTATTGTTTTTACACCTTAAAGAGTATTAAAGTAGGAGCCAAATGATCTTGCTTTTGTAAAAATCATAAAAAGAGGAATATAAGTTTTCCAGAGCTCAATGTGTTCCTTAAATTCAAAGATTTATAGGCATAATTTACAAACCCACATCTAGACCAGTTCTCTAGACTGATCCTTGCTTTGCCTTCAAGTTAGAGAAAACTTTTAGGTCACAGGATGCTAATCTTATCATAAACTAGTGCCAAATCTCTAGGTCAGGAGGAACTTTTCCTTAGATTTTCGAGAAATGTATGTTTAATCATGTTTATCGTTAAAGAAATTGCTGTTCTCAACCACAAACACAACCTTAGAGGCAAGTGTTGCAGTTTTACAACTATATGGGTCCATTTATTGTCTTTCATCTGCTTAACAATTGTGTGTTGAACACTTACTATCTTCAAGGTGTTTTCTAGGTGCTTTGCATATATCGGAGAACAAAATAGACAAGTTCCCTGCTCTCAAAGAAATTAAAGCTTAGGGGAGAGGCAATAATCAATGAATAAAATGAAGAAAGCAGATTATATACCATGTAAGAAGAGGGTAGGTGATAAGTTAAATGATACTCGTAGATCAGAGCAAATGGGTGGCTGTGTCTCTAGCAATGTTATCATTTAAATGAGACTTCTCTAAGAAGATGACATTTGGTACGAGCAGGAAGGAGGCATATCCATCAGACATTGCAAAGGATGTAAGGAAGGAGCATGCCTGTTTTGGTTAATACTGTCTAAGAAGATGGGTGTAACTGCAAAGAAATGGGAGAATTGTGCAGGAGGTGGCATTAGGGGGGAGCGGGAGAGTGAATAGCAATAAATGAAGTAGCCAAGTCATAAACATCCTTAGAAAATATTTTAAGGACTTTGTCATTACTTTGAGTGATTCAAGGAGACATTACAAAGATTTAAGCAAAGGGGTGACAATATAACTTACATATTCAAAAGATTGTACTGGCTGCCATATGAGAATATGAGGGCAAGGATAAAATTCTTTTAAATTGTCATTTTCATAAAAGAAAAAGGAATTTTAAAAATCATTCTAAAGAGTATTTTTACTTTTTATATAGTTTTAAGTCTAGAATGTTGATCCCAGAATGAATATTAGTGGGTGTTTATCTGTACTTATGATTACAATGAAAAATTATGTATATATACACATGAAGTTATAAGGTGTTTTTTTAAATAGGCAGTTAGCATATAGTATTATCATTCATCTCAGTGAATGCCAAGTAATAGCACAATCTCAAATTTGGCTCTCTGTATTATTATTTTACCTATTTTTTATTCTGTACAATTCAATCTTATCGTTGTACAGTCTGTAAGTTTTGAAAGCACAGTATTCAAAAACCACAGGTGAAATTAAGATGTGGAACACTTCCTTAATTGCCCTCTACAAAAGTTCTATGCTGTCTCTGTAGTCACTTACACTTACTCCAAATCACTCATTTATTCTCCATCTTCATACTTTTGTCTTGATGATTGTCACCGAAATGGAACCATATAATCCCTATGAGCTTGAGCCTGGCTTGTTTCACACAGTATAGTGGATCTGAGATTTATTCATGCTGTGTGTGTCAGTTCATTGTGTTATGTTGCTGACTAGTATTTCATTGCATGGATGTTACATAATTTGTTTATTCATTTACTTGTTAAAGAACATCAGTCATGTTTTCCCTTTTGAGTTATTAAAAACGAAACGTTATAAACATCTATAATCAGGTTTTTTTCATGAACAAAGATTTTGATGAATATTATTAAACACATAGGAGTGGAATTACTGGTCATGTAAGTGTATGTGTAACAATTCAGAAACTGCCAACTGTTTTCCATCACCTTCTATCCCTACCAACAATATAAGAAGCTTCTTATTACTCTACATTCCAGCCAACACTCATTACTGTCAGTTTAATTTATTTTTTATTTTTTTAATGCAGCACTGTGGTTTTGATTTGCATATTTCTAATGACTAATTGTCTTAATAATCATTATTTAAATGTAATAAATGTATAATTTCCAACTGTATACATTTTTTGATAAAGTGTTTATTCAAATCTTGTGTTCATTTTTTTTAGTTGATTTTTGATTTCTTGTTTAATTTTGAAAGTTTTTATCTATGTCCAGATTCTGGACATAGATCATCTGTTACATAAATATTTGCAAACATATTCTTCTGATCTGCAGCTCGTCTGTTCATTCTCGTAGTAATATTATTAAAGGGCAAAGTTTTACATTTGTGTGGTATATTTCTTTTTCCGTGTGGTTTTTCCTTTTTCTGTTCTATCTAAGAATCTGTTCAGTAACCCAAGTTTACAAATATGTTATCTTAGGGTTTCATATGGAAGTTTTATAGTTCTATATTTCATGTTTAGGTGTACGTAGGTTTTTTTTTTTGAATATGGTTATTTTTTGAAACTTAGTTATTTCAGCATACTTTTATTACAGGACTAGATTTTCCCCATTGAAGTTTATTTGAAGCTTTGTAAAAATAAATTGTCACAGAAATTAAAAAAGAAAATAAAAAATTTGCTCTCACTAGTGAAATGACCATGCAAGGGGTAGCCTGGAAAAACAGGAAACTTTTAAATAATAATGATTTTACTCTAACCAAATACTATAGGAAAATAGTTGTCTTTGTTCCATACACACAGAAAAAGGCTAAATGAGAATACTAGAAGTTCCCTCCCACGAGACAGTAATGAGGCTCCACAGTACCCACAGGAGTAATGCCAGAGAAGGCCAGAAAGGGAGCCAGATCTTTAATTATCACTAGCTAATAACAGGAGCTCCCTCCCACTGTGCTGCAGTTCATTGGAGACCACACGGGTTGCTCAGACACCTACCCTCGTCTAGCAGTAATAAGGCATCCTTCCTGCTCTGTGCTGGGAATCTCGGAGGAGTCCTAGCGGATAGTTAGGACTTTCAAAATCACCTGGTAAGAAGTTGAAACAAATCCACTCCAGTCACAGAGTTAGTGAAGATCATGTGGGCAGCTGACAATTCCATCATAGGCTACCAGTAATAAAAAGCTCCCTCTCAGGTGTCTAAGGAGGCCACCTGGCAAGAAGGAGCCATCCGTTCTTCTCCTGCCACAGCACTGTCAGAGGAACCCAATTAAAACAGAATATTAAATAAGATTGAAAATCTCCTTACATGATATGAAAATATTCATGATTCAATAAAAAATCATTTTCCACACCAAGAACCAGAAGATTCCCAACTAAATAATAATCTATGCGAACACTGAGATGACAAAGATATCAGAATTATCCAACTAATACTTTAAATCAATCATGATAAAAACGCTTCAATGAACAATTTTGAACATACTTGAAACAAAATGACAAAATATACAGGCTTAACAAAGAAACAGAATGTCTCAACAAAAAAGTAAAAGACAACAACAACAAAAACAACAGGAGAATAAAATGAAAAATTTAGACCCGCAATAGTGGACAATATCCAGAATAAAATTTCAGTGAGGGGCACAAAATTGATAAGCTGTATGGACAAAGGTAAGAATTAATGAATTGAAAGAGAACAATTAAAAATACACATCATAATAGACTGGAAAAAAAAATAAACAGAGCATTACAGACCTGTTTATCACAAAAGATCTAACATTCATGTTATCAAAATTTCCAAAGTAAAGAAGAAAGAACAGAAAGAAGCTGAAGCTGAAAAATTGCTTGAAGATATAATGGCTGAGAACTTTAAAAAATCTGTCAAGACATAAGCTTACAGCTTGAAGAAGCTGAAAAAACTGCAAACGTGTTAAACACAAAGACATCTATGCCAAAATACATCTTAATCACACTTCTTACAATGTAAGACAAGGAAAAAGAAAACAATCTTGAAAGCATTCAGAAAAAGGTAACGTCATACTTTGGGGAAAAAAATTATCTGAATGTCTGGTTTTTCACCGAAGCCATGGAGGCAAGAAGAAAGAAACACAATTGTGTTGATGATGAAAGAAAACAATTGTCAATCTACAATCCTATATCTAGGGAAAATATCCTTTGAGAATAAAGAGAAGCAAAAAAATTCTCAGAAGAAGAAAAAGAAAAAGAATTTGTCATCAGCAGATTTGCCCTAAAGAATGACTAACAGAAATTCTCTAAGTAGAAAAGAAACGTTGGGAGAAGTAATGTTTTGACATCAGATGAGAACAAAATACATGGTAAGCAAAAATTTGGAAAAAATACAGTAAATTTTCTTACATTTTTAAAGTTTTTTAAGTTAGGCTTAAAAACAAAGCCTTTGATGGCTAAAACAAAAATTATACTACTAACTGATATGGTTTAAATATACGTACAGAAAAATATTTAAGTCTATTATAAGCAGAGAATAAAGGAATGTAAAGAGAAGTACGGTTTATATTCTCTGCTTACATTTTATTACCTAAATTTCATGGGTATATACTTTGTAATTTTTAATTATTGCATAAGGGAAACCCGCAATTTGAACTATTTTGGAGATAATAAGTCAAAAGAACATAGACAGATACATGATTTTTTAATATACCATTTGTGATAGCTAATTTTATTGTCAACCTGGCTGAGCCACAGTGTCCAGACATGTAGTAAACATTATCCTGGATGGTACTATGATAGTGTTTTTTGGATACGATTAACATTTAAATTGACAGAGTTTGAGTAAAGCAGATTGCCCTCCAGAATGTGTGTGAGCTTCATTCAATCAGTTGAAGACCTTATTAGAAAGACTTACCTCTCACAAGCAAGAAGGCATTCTTCCAGGAGATTGGACTCCAGTGCAGCTCTTCCAGGAGTCTCTCTCTCTCTCTCTCTCTCTATCTCTCTCTCTCTCTCTCTCTCTCTCTCTCTCTCTCTCTGTGTGTGTGTGTGTGTGTGTGTGTTTGTATGAGACTAATATACTCCTTGATGATTTTAGGTCTACTTCTTCTATTAACTGTTGACAGAAAGGTGTGGATGTTTTCAATTACAATTTTAAATGTGATTAAGATTCAGTTTTATCAATTTTGCTTTACATATGTTACGTCTCTGTTGTTTGGTGCATACTCATTTAGAATTGCTACACAATCTTGGTGTATTGCTCTTTTACTATTATAAAATGATACGTAAATACTTCCTGCTTCTCTTTATGTGTTATCTTATTCCAGAGTGACTTAGGACAACAACAGACTCCATTTTTGAGGAGTCCATTTTGACCTACTATGATATGCCGTATCTTAGACCACAAGAAAAGACTTCCAACAAATTTAAATAGTTTAAATCATCCAGAGTCTATTCTGAAATAAAATGTAACCAAACTAGAAATAAGTAACAATTTTTTTCTTAATTCTGAAGAATCAGAACAAAATGCATTTGTAAAAAATGCATGTCAAAGAGGAATCAAAAATACATTTAACTGAATAAAAATGAAAATGTAACATTTATAGTTATAGAATATAGCTAAAACGCTAATGAGTGGTCAACTTGTCACACTAAATGTGTGCATTAGAAAGAAGACACCTCAAATAACTATTCTCAATTGCCACCTCAAAAATCTAGAAAAAGAAAAACCCAGAACTAGCTGAATGAAAGAAATAATAAACATAAAAGCAGAAACAAATGAAATTGAAGACAGAAAACTAATAGAGAAATTCAGTGATATAAAGAGTTGGTAGTTTGAAAATAATAAAAAATTGATAGACTTTTAGTTAGACTAACAAAGAAAAAGAAAACAGAGATTGCTAATATTAGGAATGAAATAGGGCATGTCAATAGAAACTCTGGAGGTATGACTAGGATAAAAAACTCTACAAATATAAATTTGACATTTAAAAAACTCCACAAATATAAACTTGACATTTTAGATGAACTGGACCAGTTACTTATAAAACCAAGCTACTGGAACTCACCAAATATGAAGCACATAATTTAAATATTACATAAACACAGTTCAAAAAGCAAACAAATCAAAAATTCCAGATTAATATTACTTATAGATGCAAAATTTTTTGTAACATTAGCAAATAGAAATCAACATTATATAAATAGAATTATATACCATGACAAGTGAGTTCATTTTAGAGATGTAAGACTTCCAATATTTGCAAGCAATTAATTTAATCTATCAAATTGAGAAGCTAAAGAAAGAAAATCGGATGGTCATATCAAGTAATGAAGAAAAAGCATTCAACAAAATTCAACATATATTCACGACAGAAACTCAAAAAAATAGGAATTACAGGAACACTAGCTCAAAGATGAGGAACAAAAAACTGTGTCCACTCTCTTATTCAAAGAAAGAATATCCACTCTTATTCAAAATATTGTTGGACATTTTGCCAGTGCAATATAGCAATAAAAGCAAATGAAAGACACACAGTGCAGTGAACTGAGAATGTGCCACAGCACTCTAGTCTGGGTGACAAAGTGAGACTGGCACATGTAACCAAGAACTTAAAATATAGTAAATTAATTAATTAATAAAATTACATGGCCACTTTGGAAAAGTTTGGCACTATTTTAGAAAATTGACATGCAGTTATTATATGACCAATGATTTTACTCTTGGGAATTTATCCCAGAAAATCTGAAGACAACAAATCAAACAAAACCAAAACTTACTTTTATACAAAAACTTTTACATGAAAACATTCATGATAGACAAAGAAATGGAAGCAATTACAATGCCCCAAATGTGAATGGCTAACCTACCAGTGGTACATCTATACACCAAATAGTACTTAGCAACAAAAAAGAAGTAACTACTAATGAAAGTAATCTCCTAGGTAAATTTCCAGAGAATTATGCTGAGTGAAAAAAAGGCAATCCTAAGTGTTTACATACGATGTGATGCTATATATATAAAACTTTGTAAAATGACAAACTTTAACAAGTAGAGAAATGAATAGTAGTCACCAATGGTTAAGGTGACAGGGTGAGGATACAAGGGAAGTAGACATTGCTACGAAATGCAACATGAGGAATGCTTGTGTGGTAGAAACATTCCATATCTTGATTGCATCAGTGTTAATAATCTGGTTATATGCTGTACCATAATTTTATACAATGTTGCCATTAGAGATAACTGGGTAACAGATACACAGGGTCTCTCTGTAATACTTGTTATAATCTATATGATTTGTGAATCTACAATCCTTTCAAAGTTGAAAGTTAAAAATAAATTACCTGTCCAGGAGGTGGCTCACGCCTGTAATCCCAGCACTTTGGAAGGCCAAGGTGGGCAAATCACCTGAGCTCAGGCGTTTGAGACCAGCCTGGCCAATGTAGTGAAACCCTATTTTTACCAAAAATACAACAGTTAGCCTGATGCTGTGGCACACACCAGTAGGTCCAGATACTTGGGAGGCTGAGGCTGAAGAGTCATTTAGACCTGGGAGGCAGAGGTTGCAGTGAGCCGAGATCACATCACTGCACTCCAGCCTGGGTGATAGGGCAACCCTCCGTCTCAAAAAACAAAAAATACAATAAAATAATAAATAAATAAATAAATTACACGTATATACGTGGGTCTGTTTTTGGGTTCTATACTCTACTTCACTGATCTATAAACTTTCACCATTATCATACCATCTTTATAGGAAGTCCTCACTTTATCTGAATCTTTATAATAAATCAGGTGACATGAGTCCCTTGTTGCATTCTTCTCTTTAATAACAAAAGTAAAGAATTTGAGATTTTCTCCCATTTGTAAGCAAAATATTTTAACCTGCTACATTTTCGTATATGCTGGCAAAAGACATGGATGTGTGGGAAGGAGAAATGGATTGGATTGCACAGAACACAACAGGCAGCATGAGTTTCAGATCTGCTTCTGCTTAACTTGTCCCTAAGGTTTCATGGGGATAAGGCAGAGGCAGGCTCAGACAGATGCTCCACAGGCAGTGGGACTGCTCCACAGATAAGGAAACTTGACAATCTTATAAGGGTTTATTAAACTGACATAAGTGTTTTGCTAGTACATCTGTCCCGTCTTAGCTCCAGAGGAGACAACGATTGTGGATGCTATCTCTATCCTCTATGACTGTGTGTTATACAAACAACCTCGAGAAGATACTCTGGAACAAAAACTGATACAAGTTATGCAGAAATGCAAGAAATCATGGTAAATTGTCTCTCAACAGTTACTGACATTTTTTTCTACGTTATCTTAGCTTCTGGCAAATTTTCCTATAAATATGACCTTCTGCCAGCTTTTTAAATTAATCTACTAAATAGGACTGTGAGCAAATTTATTCACTTCATCTTACGCAGTATTAAATTAAAGCAACTATCAGTAGGGCTGAAGGCAGCAGGAAGAGGCCAGCCTGTAGTATTGACTTGGGCCATTTGGCCAATGTCCCGACTATCATCCCCTAAACAGTAAATAACTAGCATATTGGGGGCTTTCACCTTAACTTTTTGTATCAACTTATGCATTTTGTCCATGGGATTTATCCAGGTAAGACAGAATGTTCTAATGTTTACAGACTTCACTTTGTCCCCTTAATCAGGAAGTTAGAGCATTTCTGTCATTTTTGACAATGCTGGCCAGTAACTGAATCTGATTTGAATGCTTTTAAAGGTTGAGCTGGTGTTTTCTTAAACACGTAAGGTTTCTTATGACCATCCCCCAAGCACAATTGACCATATTTTCAAAAGAGCGACAAGTTAATGGTGGGTATTCCCACAAGAAGTACAATACCCAGAATTCAAATGGTATTCCTGGAAAGAAAGTGTTCACAATTGTCACGCTCCCTCAGTAAGTAACTGAGTCCTCAGTCGTAAGTAGTTCTGAAAGTCAAAGATTATTATTTTTCTTTCTCTCCTCTGTATCTCTTGGAATCTAAAGTATTTACAGTCCAGGAACCAAGTTATTGCCCTTGCTTTAAATCCTCAGATTTTTGGTGTGCCATTCTAGTAGCTATAACTTCAACTTTAAAAAATATCATTCTCTACGCATGAGCAAACCTTTTGTTTGGAAATGTCAGTTTACAAGAGGGTTAAATCATCTTTATAAATGTAATCATAATTGTTTGACTCCCCTCTACCATTTTCTTTCTGGATTGCCATCTAGAGGTTGTATCAGCAAGGGTGGCTTGAGGTTGCTGTCAGCAGAAAGAATAAAACATTGTACTCAGGATTGATAAGGAAATTGTTAATCTTCAAATTAGCTCCGTATATAATTCCTGTACTCTGTATGTAATAAAGAACGTAATCTTATCCAAAGAGAGGTCTGACCTTTGTTTCTGGCTTCTGGGGGCTAGTCTCTAAACCCTTAGAGTGGCATACCCAATAAGAGTGTCTGAGAGCCTTGGGTCACACTGAATAGTCTAACAATGTGATTTAGGGTGGCGGTTTTTAATCATGCAGTATCAGCAGACCTCTGCAGGAGCTGGAAACTTGAGACTGCATCAGCTATGTGGACAATCAACAGTCCTGTGTGACACAGCCCAAAGTAAAATACTGAGCACCAAGGCTCAGAAGGTTGACAGTGCTCCAGGTGTATTGCCACGCAGTGATGCTGGCAAAGTAATGCTGACTCTCTTCCTCTCTTTCTCAATGGACTTTATTTTTAGAGTAGTTTTAGATTAATAGCAAAATTGAGAGGCAAGTACATAGACTTTCCACATATACTTAGCCTCCTTACATGCATAACCTCTCCCATCATCATCCCCTATAGTGGTACATTTGTTACAATTGATGGATCTTCATTAATACATCATTATGGCCGGGCGCGGTGGCTCACGCCTGTAATCCCAGCACTTTGGGAGGCCGAGGCGGGTGGATCACGAGGTCAAGAGATCGAGACCATCCTGGTCAACATGGTGAAACCCCGTCTCTACTAAAAATACAAAAATTAGCTGGGCGTGGTGGCACGTGCCTGTAGTCCCAGCTACCCGGGAGGCTGAGGCAGGAGAATTGCTTGAACCCAGGAGGCGGAGGTTGCGGTGAGCCGAGATCGCGCCATTGCAGTCCAGCGAAACTCCGTCTCAAAAAAAAAAAAAAAACATCATTATTACACAACATCTGCCATCAACATTAGAGTCAACAAGGGGTATCTTACATTCTACGGGTTTGGGCAAATGTATAATGACATGTATTCACATTATAGTATCACGCAGAGTAGTCACATTGCCATAAAAATCCTCTGTGCTCTGACTATTCATCAATCCCTCACCCCACATGTCCTAAAACAACTGATATTTTTACCGTCTCCATAGTTTTGCTTTGCCAGAACGTCATATTGTTAGAATCATACTACATGTAGCCTTTTCAGATTGATTTCTTTCACTTAGTAATATGCACTTAACCTCATCCTTCCACCCTCTGTCCCCTGTGTCTTTTTGTGACTTGATTACTCATTTCTTTTCGGGACTGCTCATTTCCTTGTAGCACTGAATAATATTGCATTGTCTGAATCTTCTGTGATTTACTTATCCATTCACTTGCTGAATGACATATTGATTGCTTCCAAGTTTTGGCAGTAATGAATAAAGCTTCTATAACCTTTGGTGTACAAGTTTATGTGTGGGTGTTAAGTTTTCAACTCCTTTGAGTAAATACCAAGAAGCATGATTGCTGGATCATATGACTAAACTATCTTTTAAAGTGACGATACCATTTTGCATTCCCACTCGTAATCGGACTTGCTGCATCTCCACATCCTTTTCAGCATCTGATGTCAATTTTCTAGATTTTGGGCGTTCTTGACTTCCTTCAACCCACCTGTGTCACGTATTAGTTTCAAGAGTTATTTGTGTTGATTATTTTGAATTTTATACATAGATGATTATATTATCTGTAAGTGAATACAGTTTTATTTCTTCCTTCCTAATCATTATACCTTTTATTTTATTTTCTCATCTTGTTGCATTAGCTAGGACTTCCAGGATGAGGTTGTAAAGCATCGCTAAGATGAGATCTTCCCTTGTTCCTAATCCCAGTGAGAAATCAAGTCTTTTAATGCAAGACCCTCTTAGTCTTTTTCATGTTGGTTCCTCCTTATGATCACTTTGATCACACTCTTCAGCTCCCACCATTCCCTTTTCCTTGTTCTGAAATTTCCTTGCCTGGCATGACTCTATATGGAGCAATGAGATAAAAAGCAGAAAAAAATAATAATGTTCAACCCACAAAAGGAATTTTTTAGACTTTTGGTCCAAAAGAAATATTTTATTTCAGAGTTTGGGTACCTCTATGCTCCATGGCCATCACTGACATCAACATTATTTCTTCCACCTCTACCACCACTGTGGGAACTACAGGAGTATAGTTTTGTCAGTGGGGCTTGCCTGAAAGTGGAAACAGAAAGACAGAGACAGAGGGTCAAGAGAGAAAGAGAGAGAGAGAGAAAGAGAGAGAGAGAGAGAGAGAGAGAGAGAGAGAGAGAGAGAGAGATGAGGGGGATGTAGTTTCCACTTACTTTAAAAATACAGGGTTTATTTAGTTTAGTTTTGTTTTGTTTTGATTCTGCAAAAACATGTGCACTTATTCACATGGTAATTAACATGAAAACTGAACATATGAGTAATCTCTTCTTTTTTTTATGTACATTGATCCTTGGCAGCAGGCTTTTTTCTCTGAGACTTTCAAACTCTGTTTACTTTGTTAAAATAGTAGAATAAAAATGCTGAGTGTTTCAGCCTATGACTAAACAGTCAGTCATAAAACATATTTCTAATTAAATTCAGTATTTCTGCTCTCTTGAAGTTATTACATATAAAATGTAATCAGTTGAAGGACTGAACACCTAATGAATTCATGTATAGATATATGAACATTTTGCTGCTTGTTTTGGTCAGCAGTGTAACCTATTTCTTAATACATATTAGTATTGTCAGAAGTCTTAAATTTCTAAGCTACCACAGGTAAATTGGTTTTGAGTATAATTGTTTGTTCTAAATCAATTTTCTGTCCTGTTGAGATCTAGAGACAGAATATTTAGTGTATCTAATTTAAAATTGGTCTTATTGATGAAAAGGAAATGTATTACTAATCAAGCCATCAGATAATTTGAATCTATTTTGTAGACATGGTGATTGAAAAAGCCCACAGAAAAACTGAGTAGTTTGTAAGTTTCTTTAGTGAAAGATTATGCTACTATGGTTGAATGTCAATCAATATGGATAGACAATTCACGTTAATTTCTTCTCTGGCCGTTCCCCTTTTCCATGTTTCTTTTCCCAGCCTTATAATTTGCCTACCAAATAAGTATCACGTTTCACTTACCTTACCTAGCACAATTGTGAATTTTTTCTCTGTGTTTTCCACTTTTTAATTATACACATTTACGAGGTATATAGGATATCTTCTTACATATATGGATATTTAATCATTAAATCATAGTAATTGGGATATTCATCATCTCAAATATTTATTATTTCTTTTTGTTGAGAAGATTCAAGTCTCTTCTTTTTTTTTTTTCAATTGAGAGCAGGTACTGTTTATTAACTGACCAGCCTAGAAAAATAATCATGGTAGATACCTTAGTTCATTCTTCTAATAAGCCTGTTGATCTGATCATCCCTATTGCCAGCGTCTCCACCTTCTACAAAATGGGTGGTCTTTTTCTTCATTCCGCCTCATGGAGAAGATAATTTGAAGGGCCACAGGAAGTTAATTGCTTCTTTGAAGTGTTTTCCAACAGTATAGATCTCATGAATCAGATCCTCCATGCAGTTGCTGCCATATTTTCCAAGAGATAGAGCAATCAGAGTGTTATCTGTCAAAGCAATTCACTTTTTGATTTTGCCATAACCACGTTTGTAGATTAGTTCATTTACTGACTTCAGATTTGGGTATCTCCATGCAATATACAATCCTCAGAATTTTTTTGTTTTTGTTATATAATTCTCTGTGTGTGTGTGTGTGTGTCTGTGTGTGTGTGTGTGTAAACATATATGCTTTTAAGATACATACATTCAACGTCTTCTTGTTTTACGGCTTTTGGAAAGAAATAAGTCCATTCTTTCTTTCTTCTTTCCTTCCTTTCCTGATTATTCGGCAAACCTATTGTAAATGTATTATGTCACTGTTCTACTCGTGGATATGGAATCTCACTGAGATACTCTGTAAATGTATGAGATACTCTCCAAATATATCCTTGGATAAGTTCCCATTCTATAATTTTATTTTCCCCTCCTTTACAGGGTTTTCATCCCATATCCAGTCTTCTGTGTATCTTATTTGCTTCCAGAAAAGAATAATTAGATAGAAAATAATGGTTGAGTATCTACTTACTTTTCTCCTGCTTCTATTATGTTGATGCAAAAGTAATTTCACTTTTTGCATTGTTGAAATTTGCCATTTGATATTGAAATAATTTCTTAAATAAATGTGTTTGTTATCATATAATGCACATTTTTCACTTTATTTTTTTTGCTAATGACTTATTACTTGCTGTTTATATTTATTTTAGATTATGAAAATAATGTTAAAAAGCAAATTCAAGCAGTTTTCTTATTTGAGTTCAAAATGAGTCATAAAATAACAGAGACAATTCAAAACATCAGCATTATTTGCCAAAGAACTGGTAATGAATGTAGAGTGCAGTGGTGGTTCAAGAAGTTTTGCAAAGCAGATAAAGCCTTGAAGACAATGAGCATAGTGACCAACAACTGAAAGTTGACAATGGCAAATTGAGAACAATCATCGAAGTTAATCATTTTACAACTACATGAGAAGTTGCCTAAAAACTCAATGTCAACCATTCTATGACCATTCGTATTTGAAGCAAATTGGAAGGATGAAAAAGCTCAAAAAGTGGGTGCCTCAAGAGCAGAGTGAAAATGATCTTTTTGAAGTCTCATCTTCTATTACTCTGCAACAATGAACCATTTTTTTTATTGGATTGTGACGTGCGACAAAAAGTGACCTTTATACAACAACTGGTGGCACAGCTCAGCGATTGGACCCAGAAGCAGCTCCAAAGCACTTTCCAAAGCCAAACTTGCACCAAAAAATGTGGTGGTCTCTGCTGGGTGGTTTGCTGCTGGTCTGATCCACTACAGCTTTCTGAATTCTGGCAAAACCATGACATCTGAGAAGTGTGCTCAGCAAACTGATGAGAGACATGGAAAACAACAACTCCTGCAGCCAGCATTAGTCAGCAGAAAGGGCCCAATTCTCCACCACAACACTGGATCACATGTCATACAACCAACAATTCAAAAGTTGAATGAATTGGGCTAAGAAGTTTTGCCTCATTTGTCACAGTCACATGAGGGACTGTGTTAAGGAAAAAGCCTTCTCTTCCCAAGTCCACAAAGGGCATGGTTTCAAAGGCAGGAGCTTCCCAGCACCACACCTCCATGCACACCCTGATCTGGGAACCTAGAGTTCTTTGTCTGACTTTCCCATCGAAGGGCTCCGTAGAGGAATTCAGGTGGGTCTCTTTGTCCAAAATGCCCACTGAAAGCTCTGGGAGGAGGGCCCTCTATTGGGGACCAAGTAGTCAATCGGGTACCAAAGTCAAAAGATCAATCACTACGGCGGAAGTTTGAAAGAACTCCTCTCATTGGATGAGAACATGAATGGGGTCAGAATAACTCCAGGGTTAAAATCCCACTGCTCCTTATCTATAGGGATTCTTTCCTTGGATTCCCCTCCCACAACAGTGTGGGAGCTCCCTCTCATTCTCTTTTTCTCTTTCTCTGCCTAATAAATTGCTCTTTGCTAAACTCTTTGGGTCCAGGACATTTATTTAAACAGTAAGCTAACCACGCCTCTGGGGCCTTTATCCCTATTCCTAGGGTAAGAGAGGCCAAGGACCTGGGCACAGGGGGCGGGGAACTGGCAACATCTTCAGGATGCCCCTGCTCCCTCCCCCGCTAACAACGTGATCACTTCCCAACTGACTGCCACTTCTTTAAGCATCTAGGCAACTTTTTGCAGGGAAAACGCTTCCACAATCAGCAAGATGCAGAAAATACTTTCCAAGAGTTTGTGATATCCCAAAGCACAGATTTTTATATTACAGAAATAAACAAACTTATTTTTTCTTGGCAAAAAATGTGTTCCCATTTGATTAATAAACCTGTGTTTGAACCTAGTTATAATGATTTAAAATTCATGGTCCAAAACTGCAGTTACTTAACTTTAACTATGATGGGAGGAACGAAAGGCAGAAAAGACAGAAATATGTTGATGCAGGCCACATTTTATGTCCTCCCTGAAACTGAACTTTACAAGTGATGACCTACTCCAACAACACAAATGTCTGGGCTAAATTGTATGTACCAATTCATCATTACTTCTGGAATGGAAAATAAAATACAACAAATAACTTGTAAAATATAATGCATTGTAAATGCAATTTTTTTGTTCAATTTACAACTATAGACTTTTTTACTTTGAATACAGTTATGCAGTTTTACAGGATAATAAATATAAATGACATATATAATATTTCAAAATATGCCTAAGATAATTTTTGATGTAAGTTTATCAATAAATGTATAAAGTCTATTTTGGCTTAATATTAAAGATTTCTCTCTAATCTGGCATACCTGTGTACTACAACTGCCAGGTAATAAGGAAATTGAATGAATGCCCTGATAACTCTGTAAATTATTTTGAGGTTCATGGGAGCATGAAATTTAGCCATGGCATGCTCTTTTTTCTCCTCACATCACAGGAAACAACGCTCAACATGAATGTGTGGGTTTCTTTTACAAATCTGAAGTATATTTAGGCAAGACTACTGAATAATTCAGGTGGATAGGGTGATTATCTGATATCTGTTTAAATGCATTTACTATTCCAGGAACAAATATTAAGTCACATATTTGGTCAATAAAACCAAATAGTATTTTGGATATAATAACCTATCTATCCATGTTGGATCAGTTGCTTCTTTTAAACCTACTCTCTCTAAATGAACATTGTTTGGTATTCTGCTTTACATATTTACAGACTGCTTTTGAAATAAAATGTCACCTATTCTCTTGCATTTAGATTTCTTCTTTCACAATATTGTAAATCACTTTTTATTATAAAATATTTGTTGATGAATACATAGCATGAATAAGTTTAAAAGAATGGTCTTTGTCATTAAGATGTCTCTAAATGGGTATTCAACCATCACAATTTTACTGAGATTTAGAACGTTAACATTTTTTTCACAATCATTAAAATATGTGAATGATACTATCTCTATTTCAGAGTTGGCTTAAGAATTAAATGAGTTTCTATTATTTCCAGAACCTTTATTAGTTTGATCACCATATTCTAGAACACAATGCTTGTAACTGATCAAAATACCTGCAATGTGGGTGATAAATGAACATCATTAATATGCACTTGCTTTTGCAATAAGAGTTTATATTAATGAATTTTAAGATTTGTTAGACGTTTCAATGGCTCCATGCTTGTTCAGCTTAGAGTAAATTAAATATCAAATCTGAGTGAAATGCATGCTTCAAATGCTACAGTCACATATATATTTTACTTCCCAACAAACAGGTTATTTTTTAGAATTGCAGTTATACAAATTACTATGGGAAAAATTTTGTGCTCTAAATTTAATCAGGTAAAGCTGTAAACATATCAAAGTGCACAAGCTGCTGTCACTTTAATGTGATTTGTTTACTACAATTTTTCATGTCCATGTAAGTGAAATTGGAGTTATATCTATATTCCCTCTGAAAGTCTGTTATAAAAATAAAATTATACAAAATTATATGCGGGTATATGTATGTGTGTATGTGTGTATGTATACAGTTTTTTACTTGATAGATAGTACTTAAAATCTTATACTACTGGCCGGGTGTGGTGGCTCACACCTGCAATCCCAGCACTTTAGGAGGCCGACACGGGCAGATCAAGAGGTCAAGAGATCAAGACCATCCTGGCCAACATGGTGAAACCCCGTCTCTACTAAAAATACAAAAATTAGCTGGATATGGTGGTGTGTGCCTGTAGTCCCAGCTACTCGGGAGGCTGAGGCAGAAGAATTGCTTGAACCTGGGAGGCAGAGGTTGCAGTGAGCCAAAATCACACCACTGCACTCTAGCCTGGCGACAGAGTGAGATTCTGTCTCCAAAAAAAAAAATCTTGTACTACTTATAGAGGTGGAGTTTATTTGTAAAAATATCACTGACACCTTTCAAACATAATTATGAATTTCTTAGCTTAAGACCAAAGTAGAGATAATAGAACTTATAGCAAAGGCAAAATGTATATAATTGCAGTTTTGATCTTTCAAATTTTTTCATACTATTAAAGAACAAAAATAAATATAAAATAACAAGGTAATATGACCAACAAAAGCTTGTATTCAGTTTATTGTAGATGGAATTTTTCCAAGACAGCCTACGTATTTTTCTTATTCACCACTGTATCCTTAGAGCCCAACAGACTTGTGCTTAATATACTTGGGAAATATTTAAAGAGAAAATAAGTGAACTAAAAGATGAATGATGAATTAATAAATAAAGATACGTTAGATATTTTAAATAAAACTTTTAAATAAAAATCCACCTATTTTGTTTAAAAATATTTTCGTAAGTATTATTTATTAAGAAATTTTATTCTTAAAATAAATAGAGAAAATATTTATTGAGTATATGATAAATATAACATGTCATATCAAAGGTTAAAGAAAGGAGTAGACACTGTGACTGCTTTTCTGTACTTTACCACCTTAAAAAGAGCACATGGCTACTATATAAAAATAATCTGAAGTCCGATGTTAGCGCAATAAACAAATGCTGGAGAAACAGTGATCAGCTTTACTTTATAACAAAAAGTTTTAATTTTGAAGTATAATTTACGTGTGTTAATATCTGAAGATGTTAAATGTTTATTTATACACATTCTGACAATTGTATAACCTGCATAGTTACCATGCAGAACAAAATATATAATATCTCTTTGACCTAAGATTGTTTTTTCTTAAGTTTTACATGCCCCCCACACAGCCACTTTTATTTCTACCATCACTGCTTACCTTTGCCAATTCTTGAACTTCATATAAATAAAACTATACATGAATTCTCCTGGATTATTTTGCATAACAATGTTTTTGTGATAAAACAAGTTTAATATCATAAAAATATATATGCTTAAAAATCTGAAATATTGTATATAGAAAACAAAATAGGATGTGCTTTCTTCCCTAACATCTTGAGAGACCCTCCCACCTTCTTGCTTATTGCTCTCTCTGGTGCTTGCTGGAATAGTCTAGAGGGAGAAATTCTGGAGACCCTGAAATATTTGTGGAGAGAAACCTGTTTTTCATGATATTAGACTCACATAAACAAAGTGTGTCTTTGTTTTTTGATACCATTGAGATTTTAGAGTTGTTATCACAGTTAGTGTACCCTAACTAACAAATAAGTAGATGTTTTGCTTATTGCCATTTTAAAAACTAATATAAATTAAAAATTAACAAATAAGAAGCTCAATTATCCTTGCTGAAAATAAGGGAAGAGATCACTTCCTGCCCCCCACTATGGTCCTTGTCTTTTCTTAGAACATTTACTCATAGAAAACTTGTAGTGCTGAATTTTTATCTGTCCCTTTAAAATATATGCTAATCCTCTTTAAAGCTAAATTAGACTCTTGCCAGGTTTCTGATCCAGGAACATCTTTTTCAAAGACTTGGAAGCCATATCTTTGAAATGTAATTATCAAGGAAGACAAGAGTCCCTATCTGCCAGTTTCTGTAAAAGGCTAGAAGCTGAAAGGGTTGGAGCTTAGCTTTTGTGGGCACTTAACTCCGAGTTTCAAACTACCTCTTCTCATAAAAATGAGAAGTTTATTGTTTCTTTGAATAAAGCCAGTTAGCAAAGATGACCACCTCAGTTACAAGGTGAATTTTGGATAAAACATATAAGATTAATGGTGCTATCAATCTCTCTCTCTTGTGGAATGGTTATTATTTATTTCGAGAACCTGTGTGGATTGGATTGTATCTGCTTTGTTATATCCAAGGGTGAGATTTTATTCTGTCTTTGCAATCTCATTAGTGAATTGCCTGTGATGCATGTCACATTCTGGCTTTAGTGCTTATTCAACAATAAAATTGTTTTTCTTTCTCTTCTGTCATTGCACAGAGTCTTTATGGGTTGAGAGAAGACTTTATTTTTAATTACATCTCAATAAAAATTCGGCTGATAATGTCAGGTAGCCCCTGAATTGAGGAGACTAGCTGAAGGTCTGTCTCTAGCCACACAAGTCAGGTAAGAGACTGAATTACCAACAATATCTCTTTTCTCTTCTTTGTTGGAATGCTGCCTAATGACCTATTCTCTGCAAGTTCAAGATTTTACTGAATAAGCACAGGCAATATGGGTTCTAAAATCCCAATAGGATCATTATATGGTTAGAAAATAAATAAAATACCTAGAAATAAGCCTAATCAAAAAAGTAAAATGCCTCTAAAATGAAAATTATAAAATATTAGTTTACAAATTGAAGAGGACACAAAATACGGAAAGATATTCCATGTTCATGGATTAGAGAAATCAATATTGTTAAAATATCCATACCACTCGAAACAATCTATGAATTAAATGAAATTCCAATAAAAATACCAAGAACATTCTTCACAATAATAATAAAAAAAAAATCCTAAAATTTATATAGAACCACAAAAGACCCAGAATAGCCAAAGCCATCCTTAGCAAAGAGAACAATACTGGAGGAATTACATTACCTAACTTTAAACTATACCACACTTAACTTTATAGTAACCAAAACAACATGGTATTGGCATAAAAACAGGTACATAGACCAACAGAACAGATTAGAGAATGCAAAAATAAATTCATACATCTACAGCATACCTATTTTCAACAAAGATACCAGGAACATACATTGGAAAAAGGACAGTCTCTTCAATAAATGGTGCTGGGAATACTGGATATCCATATGCAGAAGAATGAAACTAGAACCCTATATCTTTCCACATACAAAAATCAAGTCAAAATGGATTAAAGACTTAAATTTAAGAGAAACTATGAACTACTAAAAATAATAAAATTGTAGAAGATACGGCATGTTGAAAATCTAGCTAAGATCATTGATAAAGGTGGCTACACTAAACAGCAGATTTCAGTATAGACGAAGGCATTCTTATATTGGAAGAAGTTGCCTTGTTGAATCCTCATAGCTAAAGATGCTTACCTTCAGAGTTGCAAAAGACAGGTTTATTCCTGTTGCGCTCGAATGCAACTGGTGACTTTAAGTGGAAGCCAATGTTCATTTATCATTTTAACAAAGGATTTATGGGGCTTTTAGAATTATGCTAAATCTACTTAGTCTGTGCTCTATAACGGTAACAGCAAAGCCTGGATGAAAGGTAAATCTGTTTGAATATTTTAAGTATGTTGAGACCTACTGCTCAGAAATGCAAAAAAAAAAAAAAAATCCTTTCAAAATATTGCTGCTCATTGACGATGCACCTGGTCATCCAAGAATTGTAATGCAGGTGTGCAATGAGATTAAAGTTGCTTTCATGCATGCTAACGCAACATCTATTCTGCAGTTTATGGATCAAAGAGTAATTTTGCCTTTCAAGTCTTATTATTTAAGAAATGCATTTTGCAGGGCTATACCTGCCGTAGAGAGTAATTTCTCTGATGGATTTTGGCAAAGTAAAGGTGACAATCTTTTGGAAAAGATTCACCATTCTAGATGTCATTAAAAACATTCATGACACATGGGAGGCGGTCAATATATCAACATTAACAGGAATTTGGAAGAAATTGATTCTCATCGGATTTCAAGACTCCAGTGGAGTAAGTGATAGATAATGTGCTGGAAATAGCAAAAGAACCAGAATTAGAAAAGGAGGCTGAAGATGTAACTGAATTGTTTCACTCTTCTGATAGCCCTTGAATGGATGAGAAGTTGCTTTATGAATGAGAAAGTCAATTGGTTTCTTGAGATGGAATCCATTCCTGGTGATGATGCTGTGAAGCTTGCAGAAAGGACAGCAAAGGATTTAGAGTATTATGTCAACTTATTAAATAAAGCAGCAGCAAGCTTTGAGAAGACCAACTCCAATTTTGAAAAAAAAAAAAAAGTCTATTGTGAGTAAAATGCTGTAAGACATTATTGCTTTCTATTTCATGAAAGGAAGAGTGAAGCTATACAGCAAATTTCACTGTTGCTTATTTTAAGAAATTGCCATAGCAACCCTAACTTTCAGCAAGTGACAACTTTATCAGTAAGCAGCCATCAACATCAAGACTCTCCACCAGCAAAAAAAAAAAAAAATCGCAACTTAACTAAAGGCTAAAATGATCATTAGTATTTTTTATCAATAAAGTATCTTAAAAATTAAAGTATGCACTTTGGGAGGCCGAGGCGGGTGGATCACGAGGTCAAGAGATCGAGACCATCCTGGTCAACATGGTGAAACCCCGTCTCTACTAAAAATACAAAAATTAGCTGGGCGTGGTGGCACGTGCCTGTAGTCCCAGCTATTTGGGAGACTGAGGAAGGAGAACTGCTTGAACCCAGGAGGCGGAGGTTGCGGTGAGCCTCGGTAACAAGAGCGAAACTCCGTCTCAAAAAAAAAAAAAGCTATTAAAGTCTATCAGTTTGCTTTTGAGTAATCTTTCATTATTTTGCATTTTCAATGAAGTTGTTTTCATTGTTTCTAAATTATTTAATTTAGCATACAGTTAATAATATTTCTATAATGTTAATATGTATAGAGTGTAGGAATGGGATGTCTTTAATTTCTCATCTTGATAATTTGTATTCTCTGTATTTTTTCTTACTTTGTCTTTCTTATTTTAGGTACACTGATTTCACCATTTTGTTTTGTGTTTTCAACAAACCAGCTTAGGTTTCATTGATTTTCTCTATTGCATTGTTTTTCTGTTTTCCATTTCATGCATTTCTACTTTGATTTTTAAAAATTATATTTCTTGTACCCTCAATATGTATCTAACATGCTCTTCTTTCTTACGTTACAACTTGAGGTTCCTGATTTGAGATTTTTTTTCCAATATTGGGGTTCAATGTTAGAAATTTCCCCACTAAATATTGCTTTAGTGGCATGCCAGAAAATTTGCTCTGCAAATTTCCTAGAAATATTAGATTTTTAATTAGTTGTTTTGTCTATTTTCCAATTATAGTCAAAATGGTGTGAAAGAATCTCAATACTTAGTTAAGCCTACTCAAGTTCACAAATGTAGATTGCCAAGGTAGGAATACTCAACAACTATGCAATGTAATTAGATGTTCTTTGTACTTTATACATAATGCGGATTTTGTTTAGTATTTTCTAAACAATGATTTTAAGAAAATATTATTTTATCATTTTGATTGCTTTCAGAAATCATACCAGTAATCTCAATATATCTTCTTTGGAAATAATTTTGAAATTATACATATGAATCCTAAATAATTATGGATAGAAATCAACACTGAAGAAGTCCCACTTTTTATGCTGACATTACAATAATATCTGGGCCGTTGAATATTTTAGTATGTTCTAAGCAGCAAAATCATCCCATGGACCGTATAAATCACTTTCAAGGAAAGCAAATTCGAAAGTTTGATCACACATATCACAAATGACTGAGAAGTGAGTATTCCATTTGCCCACACTAAAAGGTGAATGACTTAAGGAAGATGCTTGCAGTTGGACTGTACAGCAATGTACTGCTTTTCCACTTCTCCATTCTTGACAAGCTACTGAAGATGGTAATGACACACAGGCCGGCCAGCATCTCAGTACTCAGATGATTTTGCCTTTCTTTCAGTCAACAAGTTTCATAATATATTTATCACATTGATTTATCACATGCAATCTTACGCTGAAACATCCTTTTTCCTTTTGTGATGTTGCTTTCTCCTGAGCTACAATGGGTATTTGGTGTCAGCCAAATATTTAAAGGGAGTTATAGGTATATTTTAGGACTTCCCTCACTACATGGCTTTCCCCTTTCTGGGATCTCTCTCTTCAATTTCCACCTATGCTGACAGCCTTGAATGATGTCTTCTGATATATCTAGTCAATAAAACAGTGGCTTTCTGCTTGAGTTTAATGGCCTCAGGGGGAAAAAAAAACATATAAATGTAAATCTCACTCAATGAGATGAGGTTACTTTTCTCAAGGGTTAAGTCACCTACAAGTTTTGGTCCCCTATCAGGATATTAAATATTTTTTGTATGAATATACAGTTTTTTTGAGCTTATAATTGCTGCCCCAGTGTTAGTTGAATATAAGGCACTCCATTATCACCTAATCTGGAACTCTTAGAATTATTTCTATTTAATTCTTTTACATGGAACATTTTGTTTCTTTAGGCCTGAAATAACATATTGTAATAACATATTGTAAGGAATTTTTATGAGGCTTTTTGTTTGCAGCCTAAAAATGGATTGCTGTGAGGTGTTTCAACAGTGTCTGAATTGTCTATACAATTTAGAGCTGCTATATAGGCTATTCTTTATGCAAAAAGTGGATTAGCATATAGAATATTAATGTGCTTCAATCATTTTTAAAATTATGTGTTTCTTAAGCAATAAAGTTATTTAAAACATTGTGATTAGAGAAAATGAATTCTAAGGGAAAATATAAGGGATTATGATATGTGAAAGCTGCCTGAAAAAAAGAATTAATTATCTGCTGAATAAAAAAGACATATATCCTCCAAAACTCTTTATTTTATTTATGTAGATTAGTGCTACATTACATCCGATTGAAGGTTTGCAGTGATTTACCCTAAGAATGGATGGTTCTAATGCTAAAGGTAGATGGCTAAACAGGAGAAACACCATTATTAATAGGTACAATAAAGGCTACGCTGTCAACAGAAATTGTGAACTAGAAATAAGCCCACAACCAAACTCCAGCACTGACTACAGATAAACTCTTGTTGTGGAGAAGTGGGAAGAGAAATTATTTTCTGAAGGGTTGTGCCATAAGCTTCCCTTAAGAATGTACAGAAACATTTGCATCACTGTTATGACTGAAAAAATCCAAAATGATATATTTAACTGCAAGTGTATCATATATGGTCCCCCAAAAGTAACACACTTTTAATTCTCAAAATCAGCCTCCAGAATGCAAATATGTCACAAACTGGCACAGAGCCATATTCTATTTGAAAGCGGCATTTGTCTGTATCCTCAACTCTATAATCTGAACTCTCAGATGGGTTTGGCAAACAGTTTGAAGAGTTACATACTAATTCAATACTTGCAAGGTGAATATAATCAGCTGTGATTAGGACCCATTGATACATTTCTATAATTCTCATTTTTTTTCTTTAAAGCATGAATCGGTTCTAAAAGCAATTTTATACAAATGAAACTGAACTTCAGTAAAGTTAATATTTTATTGCCAGTCCATCACTGACATAAGTTACCAAAGGCACTGTTTGCATGATTTTTCTTTAGAGTTGTGGATGCTAGTTCATATCCAAATTCTGTTTAATGGGTTATGATACCACTAGCAGTAATAACGAAAAGGGTTTCCATTCTCCTGTAAATATTCTATAATTTATGAAGAATAATGAAAGGGTCAGTTGTTCGGCTTACCTTTTGTGTTTATTCTACTTATCGATGCTACTTAGGTAAGGCAAGAAAAATAAAGCAAAAAACCTTAAGAAAAAGCATTTCAATTTTTTTATAGATGATATGATCTTTTATATAAGAATTAGTATAGGATCTCCAAAATGCTGCTGGAACTAGTAAGTGAATAAAGTAATGTGCAGGATATAAGATCAATACAGAAGACCAACTTTATATCCAAATATTCACAAAAGCAATTGCAAAATGATTTTAGTAAACCAATATCACTTATGATAGCATATACATATCATATCTTAAAATGAATCTGTAAAAATTGTGCAAATGTTTTACACAGTACACTGGAATGTAGGGTTAAGAAAACATTAAAGAAGCTTTAAATAAAAGTAGATACATAATACATTCAGGAATTATAAGACAGTATTTTTATGATATTCATTCTGCATAAATTGATACATAGATTCAACACAACCACAATCAAAATACAGGCAAGATTTTGAAAGGCAGAACAGGCAGTCCCCAAGCTTTCATTGGAATGCAAAAAATCTAGAAACACCAAGATTTATTATTATTATTATTATACTTTAAGTTCTATGGTACATGTGCAGATTGTACAGGATTGTTATATAGGTATACACATGCCATGGTGGTTTGCTGCCTTCATCCCCACGTCACCTACGTTAAGTATTTCTCCTAATGTTATCCCTCTCCAATCTCCCCACCGCCTGCTATCCCTTCCCTAGCCCCAACTCCCAAAAGACCCCAGTTTGTGATGTTCCCCTCCCTGTGTTCATGTGTTCTCATTGTTCAATACCCACTTATGAGTGAAAACATGCAGCGTTTGGTTTTCTGTTCTTGTGCCAGTTTGCTGAGAATGACAGTTTCCAGGTTCATCCATGTCCTGCAAAGGTTCATCCTGCAAAGGACATGGATGAACCTGGAAACTGTCATTCTTTTATGGCTGCATAATGTTCCATGGTGTATATGTGCCACATTTTCTTTATTCAGTCTATCTTTGATGGGCGTTTGGATTGGTTCCAAGTCTTTGCTATCGTGAACAGTGTGGAATTAAACATGCATATAATAGAATGAATTATAATCCTTTGAGTATACACCCAGTAATGGGATTGCTGGGTCAAATGGTATTACTATTTCTAGATCCATGAGGACATACCAAGATTTTTAAGAAAAGATTAACAAAGTGAAAAGACCTAAAATTACTGTGGTCTAATTTGCTTTAAAGATAACACAGTCAAGACAATGTTGCATTGACATGGGTTGAACAAATAGAACAAGTAGAACATAATAAATAATGCAGGATTAGACCTAGGCATATGCATGCAATTGAGTTTTTTCATGCATTTTTTATTTCGATTGATACCTTTTACCCATTTTTCATGTCAAATAAATGTTAAAAGAAAAGGTATTTTGAACAATTGGCACTGTTGACAGCCAAATATTTTCATAGTAAAGTGAAACATGCCACTCACCTCTTTCTTTATGTTAAAAAAAAATTCAAGACTTAACTATAGAATATAGAAAGACAAATATTTTAACATAAAACATAAAAATATCTTAATGATTTTAGGTTAAAGTTTTTTTTAGATGGTATATAGTAAGCAGTAATCATTTTTTAAAAAGACAAATTTAACATCAAATGTATTTACTATTAAAAATACATAATTAAGAAATTGATTATGCAAGTCACAGACTTTACAAAAATATTTGCAATACATATATCTGTTAAAGGACTAACACTCAGATTTTAAAATTTTCATACACATCTGCAGCAGAAAGAAAACTAATAAAAATTGGCAGAAATATGAACGCACAGTTTGCAAAAAAAGTAAGAATGTCCAATAAACGCAGAAAAATATGTTAATATTATTATTCATTCTGAAAATGCAAATTAAACCTACAAAAGGAGATCATATCTGACACTCTAAAATAGCTACAATCAAAAGTAGTTATGTTACCCCATGCTGACAAATATTGGCATAATTAGAACTCTTATAGATTGCTGCTGGGAGAATAGTTATATAACCACTTTTTAGAGAACTGTTTTAATTAAAACTATACATCTAACTTATCACATTGCAAAATAATATTTAGGTACTTAACTATATAAATTACCAAAAGGTCACAAAAATATTTGTACGAAAATGTATTCCTGAGAATCTATAGTTGGACAAAATCCAAATGTTCACAACAAATAGTATAATCACACTATAATTTATCCACAGTGTTGAGTAATATTTCGCTATGAAAAAATAAATTGCTGAAACATCATGGATGAATCTAAAAGACAAAATTTTGAACAAAAGGAAGCACAAACACTGATAATTTATTCACATTAGCAGGCAAATCTAATCAAGAAAGAAAGCAACCAGAAAGCAGTTGACTCAGAAAGAGGCAAAATTGAGTGATGGGGAAGTTGTGTGAATTTTCTTGAGTGACAGAAATGTTCTATGTGTAATTTTTGGCTGTAGACATAACCATTTCTGTGTAGTATATTGTATACATTATTACAGTTTCATTTAAAAACTATCAAAGAATTGTTTGGAAACCTAAGTTGACACCACAATTATTGGAGCATACAAAAATCTGACACCAGATTGTTGAAGATTTTATTCTTAAATAAGTAAATGGTTTACGTTTGGTGTTATTTATTTTCAGTAGAATGTTTGGGGTAGTAAATGAGACTTGGTTATTCTTAAGAAAAACAGCAAGCATATGCTAGTACGTCAAAGGTCTGAATATCTGAAACTCAGTGCGGTGTTTTTGTTATTCAGTTTTAGGATTTTTTTCTCCCCAACAAAGGAAAGCTTAAGGTTAAAAAAAAAACAAATACCTGATACTCAGTGGAGAGGTGTTGTTTGCATTCTCTGTTCAGTCTGCAAAGTCACGTATCCATACTTCTTGTTGAGTTTCTTTTATTTTCCATAACTGGCAACTTTTTCTGGAAAAAAATCACTGATATCTTGAAATGAAAGAAATATAGACTGGCATTTACCTCATACTCATCATTTGTTAAATGCATTTTTGTTTTGGACACTGCATCAGGCTTTAAAAAAAGCAATCAGTATCGTTTTTATTATATCACATAGGTAAAAACTTAATAGCAATAATATTTTGCCCTTACTTTCTATTCTTTTAGCAAAGATGATCTTTTTCTGGCTCATTTACTAACTATATTTTTTATTCTTTCACCAAGTTCAAACATATTCTCTTCGCATCTTAAAACCTGACTACATTGTCTTGTCTCCCCTTTAATTCCCATCAAATAATTAAACATAACAGCCTGTATATCTTCTTGGTGTGTCTACCTTATTTATGTTCTCTGGGCATCTTTCCACTTACCTTTCTATTTCATTCTCTGTACCTGAAGCATTTCTTTCTCTATCCATCTGTTTAGTTCTCTAAGTTTTCTCTCCAGGATTGATCCTACCACATTAAACTGTACCACCATCTGTTTCTCAGAGGCAAACAGTACAACATATAACATTGAATATACCACTAAATGGCTATTAGTTATTCTAATTTTATAAGATCACATAGAGAAAACTCCCACAATGAAACTGTCAATTCTCATATCATTAACTGCACAAGACAAAATTATCTCTAATACTTTTAAATATGCACAGTTTTCCCAATCATAGTTTTATTACCATTGTGTTTTGTTCAGGTAATAGAAGGTCTGACTTCATTTTATAAAGGTATAATCATTTTCTAAGAAATGACACAATTATCAGTAAAACTGCTTTAAAATTAAATTTTTAGTCATTTAATAAAACACTATTTTGAGTTAGTGTTCTTATTTCCAAGAAAACTATGCATGCACATCCTAATTGCCGGAATTGCATCTAATCTAGTAAGACTTATATTTTATTAATGTTCACAATGTGAAATTAATAAAACTAAATCATTTTAGAATTAGTCATACAAATATGCAGCTAAATAAGTATGCAGGACATATAATGTCATGTATCTCCAAAATAAAAAAATACGCTAGTATGAGAAAACTAGGTTCAAAATTAGAAGTAAAAATCATTTTGTTTGCTCTTCAAGGAGTTAATCATTTCCAAATAAAAAAACAAACATGTATGACAGTTCTGAACAGTCTTTTAAATCTTTTTTATCATACGCACAAAAATGTATATACCATCACCAAATATCTATGCATATTCACAACAATCAACATTACAGTTACATACAATCTAAATGTAGAAAGAAAATTACAAATTGTTATGATTTACACTGAATAAGCTGTTTCTTCTTAATGTGATTTTTTTCTTCTTTCTGAAATAAGCTCAGTTTTTTATATCTTGTTTCCAATTGACAGATTTGTATGATTTTCATAATAAAGAAAACTGATTTGGTCTTCTAATAATACATTCAATTGATCTCTATTATTATATTTTGGGCACATAATAAGACATTCGGTGCGCAATATTTGACATGTCCCTTGCCCTGTCTGGAATTTACAATATAGAGCTCATTTACCAGTTTGGGCACTTACATTAAGCAAAACATATGTTAGGCACTAGGGGCATAGCCATAAACAATTGATTTTGTCTTTGGCTTTAGATATTAAAAAAAACATAAGATGTATACTATAAAAGTGAAAGTATTAAAGGTTAGATAAATATATAGCATATCATTGTAGGGAATAGGAAAGGCCACATAAAATAAAATTTATTATTGAGGGATGAATAATGCCTACTCTAAATATTTTAAAAATAGGTGAAAGAACTAGGTAGAACAGAAAACACAAAGAAAGAGGAAAGAAAGAGCCTTTTAGAATTAATTCCATAAGTTTTGGAGCATTCATCGTTATTAACTGCTGATTTTTGAACCAATTCTCCTCTGTTATTTCCTTCATAGACTAGATTCTGGTGCTGCGAGCATGGATTATGCAGACTGGAGGGAAAACCGGTCTCTTGCTTATCCTGGTCCTTTTCATTGTTTTCCAATTATATCCATCATGCTTAGCTTGGCATTTGATAGTATAAGAATAATTATTATTAAGCAATATATGAAGAGCAATGTCTTACATTATATATTGATATAATTTAATTAATATGATTTGCATTAAATTATAAAAAATTAACAAGCAAACCCAAGTATTTTAGGAGACATAAACTCATACTTTTAAAGTTTCAATATGCAGCCCAAAAAAATCACAAAATTAAAGACAGGCAACATAAAATGAAAATTCTAAAGGAGAACCTGAAATACACTCCACAAGAAAAATATTGACAAAGTGAAAATTAGACTATTTAGAAAATATTCATGCATAGTTTAATTTCCATCATTCCCCTTTCATAGTAGTTTTTAAAATATTATTAACAGTTGGTGAAAATAATGTGTGCTTTTTAATGTGATTATATTGACTATTTCTATTACTGTAAAATAGGATGTGAGCTAAAGCTGTAAACAGCCTTTGCATGATTTACTGTAAAACAATTTTCCCACTGCTGCAGGCACTGTAATGCAAGCCTTTTTACTCGGGCATTGGCTAAGCAAGCTGAAAATTCACATGGAATACATATTTCAGAATACTGATGGAGACCAAAACAAGTTGTTTATAAAACCTTTCTTTTAAATGAATGAATGAATGAATTTGAAATGTTTGTTGATCTTCTCAAATGTGATTTTTTTTGACAGATAATGTCATATCAGCAAGAACAGTCCATGCTATTCAATAGCATGCACTTATGGAGTATTTACTCCTTCAGAATATGCAGATACAGCATAGGCTACAGGGAGAAACTGACTTCAAAATAGATAACTTACTGTATCTCGTGTGAATATTGTAATCCAAGTTCTGTGAAGTGAGGAATGGGAGTGTTTAATTTAGATCTTTGTATCCAGGAAAAATATCACAGAAGGACAGACAGATGGGCATACTAAATATAAACATGTTTTCAAGATGTGAAACACCTGCATAAAAAGGAAAAAAGATTATGTTTTGTTGACAAAGCAAATGAATGTCTGCATATAACTGCAAGTTTAGTTTTTGAAAGGTATTTTATTAATATCCACCATTAGTTCTTAAAAATTATATTTTGAATCCGATCAAAGCTATAGACCTCTCTGAGCTGAACTTGAACTTCTTCAGCCTTTCCACAGAAGATAATACCTTTTTGGTTCAAACCATGGTGCAAGATGAAAATTAACAGTTCACAGTCTTTTCCTGTTCTTGTTCAAATGAGAACTTCAAGAACTCACCAACCTGACTTACCTATTCAGAGTATTTGTTAGTAGTTTTTGTCTGTTTTAATTGGTATAAATATTAACTTTTCATCATAAATGATTTAGTCTGATAATTTATATATTTTTTATTTAATATGTTATGTAACTTTATTTTCTTTATACATTCATTGCTGTAGGCCATTGTTCAATATATTATTGTTTAATCTCTAAATTATTGTTTAGTCTCTTATGTGTGTACCTACCTGTTGGAAGCTCAGCTCAGCTGGGAACAGAGCTGAGCTGCCAAGTGTCGGAGTAGTCACTTACAGTAACAACGAGCCAATATGATGGTTGACAATTAAGCCTTTGATCGATTACCTTGCTAGTAAAAGCAAGAAGCCAAAACAAGAGAAAGGGCCTTTTCCATTTTGCCCCATGGAACAGGTGCACTGGTTCCCGGATAAGGAGGATTGTCGCAGATGTGGTGGTCCTCTCATTGCTGATGTAGCCAAGAGGAGGCTGTAGTTTTGTTTACCCCAGGGCACAGGGAAAGGCAGAAAAAGAAAAAAAAGAGTCAGGAAAACAATGAGGACTGAGATAGTAGAGAGGATTCTTCAAGGTTTCCTCTTCCTCCTTCCCATGAGGAACCTCAGAAAAGAAGAATTAGGAAAGAAGGCACCAGAGTTAAGAATGAAAATAGGTGTAAGAGCTTGATGGCCAGAGGGAACACAGTCCTTGACTGCGGCTCCCTTACGAGGCTTCCATGCCGTGGCTGAGCAGCACATCTGATGTGGGCATGGCAGCTTCCTCTTGTGAGGAACTTCCAGATACAGGCTTCATAATCTCCTTAGATTAGCTCTGAAAGTTCACACATAGGTGTAAGCAGAACCGCACTTTGGTGAGCAGAAGCCCCACTTTTGTAACCAGAAGCCACACTTTTGTGACCAGGAGCCACACTTTTCATCTCCACTCCTTGATTTTTCCGGACTTGAGCAAGAAAATAGGCCAGTTTACCACGACCCAAATGGGTGGGACTTTGGAGGCCTGTCAGTAATTTGTCCAATGCAACAGAAGATCATGGCAGTGATTAAAATTATTTCTAGTAGAATGATCAGGCCCTTCTTAAATATAACCATGAGGCCCAATCATTGCCAAAACAGAAAAAAAAAAAATATCCCGTAGCCCCTCTGGATCTACTTTATAGAACCAGGAAGCTTAAAAAAAAGTTATTGAATGAATCATGAATCTTTTTATCTCTCTCTCTCTTTTTTTTTTTTTTCAATCTGGCCTGAGGCATAAATTTGCTACATACAGAACAGAACAATTCTGTCCAGTAAGTTGAGGCTAACCTAAGTATCTTTCAGAGCGAAGGCAATGTCCAGAGAAAGCATAACACACAAGCAGTACAATCACACTAGAGTGTTGTTGCCCTGGAAACAGAGTTTTTCAGTGTAAGGGCACTCCAAACAGGGCATTCACTAATCAGGTAATTAGGGTAACAGAAGCCCCCATTGTGGCCTTCCATCATGGGGTCTCCTGCCCTGGGGTTCCCTATCCAGCCTGAATAACTCAGTTCAGGCCTTGTTTTTGGAGGCAGTTTAATTTAAATAACTTTGTGACCATAACACCAGTTAATATGTCTCACTACTGTGGACAACATCTGGAGATATTTTGCCAGGAAAGTACAGGAGCTGAAATCATCCTCTGCTGTCTTAGTTAGCAGTCAGGTGTGATGATAAATTCAGCATTTAGCCTGAATTAAATGTTCTCACAGCAGCTTGGAAAGGCAGCACGGGGAGTTCTTTTTCAGAAGCAGCAGCAAGTTTTCAGGAGCAGGTCAGAAATAAAAAGATAATTAATATCCATCCCTCTACTCCTGCTCAGGTGCTGGGATTTTAGTTTGCTTGGTTGTTATTGGTGTCTCATTTAGTAATCACAACTTTACATTTTAAAATATTGCTCTTTCTATCCAGACCTTTTGTCTGAAAGCATTGTATGCAATAGTGATGTATGTAGAATATGACTGAGTCCTAGCCAGCAAAATGTAGACTGAAATATTGTGCATCGCTGTCAGGCTTTGTTCATTAAAAGAAGGAAAGGTGAGGAGTGGAGGGGAGGGAAAGGGAGAGAAGAAAAAGGTGAGGGAGAGCAGATATAATGTACTTTTCCCAACTGCTAGTTTAATGGTAAGGACTCTGACAAAGTCAAATCTTAGAAGATACAAGCAGAAAGTTACTAAGTCCTTGAGTCATTACTACTATGAGAACTTTCCAGAAGGGGGCCTACCAAAGAGCCCTCATGTTTAACTTTTAATAATGAATAAAATTTTGGGGTGACTGATGCAATGGTTTCCCTACCTTGAATAATATATCTTTCAGTCCCAGTGATGTGTAAATTAGGTAGAAATGTAGACAAATTAATAACAATTTTTATAGCATAAAAATGTTTACGGTAAAAGTCTGCAGTGCCTTATAGAAGCACAATGAAAATGTTGCTAAAATATGGAGAAATAACAAAATTCCAGTTGGGTCACAATTGATATAGGTATGTAAAATCTGGAACAATAATTAGCGTTTATCAGATACTTCCCAGGTGCCAGGCACTCTAAGAACTTTATCTTAGAAAGGGCTGCTAAAACAAGGTATAATAGATGGGTGGATTATAAACAACGAATATTTATTTCTCATAGTTCCAAAGGATGAAAGTCTAAGATGATGGTCCCAGCATGGTTGCACTGGTGAGGCCCCTCTTCTGAGATGCAGGCTGTCTACTTCTCATACTATCCTCACATGGCGGAAGGAAAGCAGACTAGCTCCGTGGCCTTTCCGTATAAGGGCACTAATCCCATTCTGAGGGCATCACCCTCATGACCTGATTACCTCCCAAAAACCCACCTCAAAATACCATCACATTGGGTTTAATATCTTAATGTGAATTTTTGGAGGATACACGCATTCAGTTTACTGCGGACTTCAACATTATTAACTTTTGTTGCTGTCTTTTACTGAGGGGAAAAATTGAGTATAGAGAGTCACGGCGAGTAAGTAGGTGGCCTAACTCCAAACTCCTACTCACCTTTGGTAGGCTCCTACTAACCACATTTTAATCAGAGTGATATAGACCAGTGAAAAAGAAGAGCATGCTAGTTAGAGGAAATCATGAATGCAAATTCTCATAGGTATGCAATAGTTGAGGTATTCCAGGACAAGAAGTTAGCAATGTTGCTGAAGAGATAATGAAGAAAATAATGTAAAAGCATTATTACTGATGAGATTATAGGAACAGGCAAGTTATAAAGGCTCAATTAACAGCTTTGAACTTTATTAAGAAACTATACTTAGCAATCAAAATTTAGCTGAATAATTTAAATAGTCTTCTGATAAGCAGTTTGCAGATTGGATTCTAAGTTGTTAGATCAAATGAAGATAGAGCAGTTAGCAAATTTTTGCTAGATAATAAATGATGAAATCTAGACCAAGCCATTATGACTATCATGAAAAAGTGAGAGCAGATTCAGGAAACATTAATTAACTAGAATTTATGGAGCATGATTTCTAACTGGACACAAATATTTTATGGGAGCAAACAGTTTTCAGGATTCCCAGGTATTCGACTTAAGTAACTGGGTGGATGTTGATGGTAGTGTTATTTTTTGAAACAAAAAATCACTTAAACCAGTTTTTTTTTTTTTTTTTTACAGAGGAATTGGGTGTTATTGTTAGAGAAAGAGTGAAACACTGCAGGAAATATTCTAATTTTCTTCTTTTTAGTAGTAGTAGTAGTATTACTGTAGAAGACCAAGAAGTTTTCTCTGATTCTCTTCCTCAGAACCATATTTGGTAATATTTTCAACAATAAAACACCACAATTAATCAATTCTTCTGCTTTTATTATAACTTCAAAAATTATGGCTTAGTAACCTGCTCCTATAAATGGAGTCTGACCCTGTGGAACTGGCAATACTTGATACATATTCATATCCCTACTTTGCCTCCCATCAATGTTCAAGTTTTATTTTTCAAAGTTTTTTTGTTCTTGGACTTTTTTCCAGATTGTCTCTTACATAATGTATTCTCTTTGTGTAACCACATTAACATTAATTATAGTAACAAGCTCTGGCCTGCTTCATTCGCTCATTAAGTCATTCATTTAGTCCCTAGGTAATTAATGAACTCTACTATTGTTTAGTACTATGCTGAAGATGGGGAACACAAATGTGAAAATGAGATATGTGGCCACCGACATAAAACACATTCTTTTTAGAGGTGAATGGAAACAAAACATTTGGTGATATGATAATAGACCAAAAAATGGCTGATTGTAATAATTATTATGGCACAAATAAGCAAGGAGTTAAGACAGAAAACAGTAGAATTTAGAAATACTGCAACTAAAATTTTCTTCATCTAAATGGATCGTTTAGAAAATTTGGTATATTATGCATGCCAACTCAGAAAAATGTAGCTTTCCTAAACCTGCCAGTTATAGCAATAGAACAAAAAGGAATGCATTCATTCTAAATTCTAATACGCACATGAGTGTCCTGATCCTTTTTTTGTTTTGATTTTGAGATGGAGTCTTGCTCTGTCGCCCAGGTGGAGTGCAGTGGTGTGATCTCGACTCAATGCAACCTCCTTCTGGGTTCAAGAGATTCTCCTGTCTCAGCCTCCTGAGTGGCTGGGATTACAGGTACCCGCCACCATACCCGGCTAATTTTTGTATTTTTAATAGAGACAGGGTTTCACCATGTTGGCCAGGCTGGTCTCCAACTCCTGACCTCAGGTGATCCACTCACCACAGCCTCCCAAAGTGCTGAAATTGTAGGTGTGAACCATCGAGCTGATTCTTATGTTAAAGGTATGTTACAACGTAGTTTCCATTACTTTCCAGTTGTTTCTTGCAACATGGAAGGATAATGAAGCAAATCCAAATATCTTTATTTTCCAAAATTTTGCCAAAAGTTTAAAATAATTATTATAAAGGACACTTGAACTTTAGAAGAAGAATTTACATTTTGCAAAGTTTTAAGCTGTTTCTAATCCAGTCATTTGGCCAAATGATATAGGCAGCTATATGCTAAGCACATTCACATGACCTTGAACATCATTGTATCTTTAATAAGAGCTTCTTTTCCCCCTCCTTTCTCAACTTAATGCATTGTCCTGAAAATGAGTTACTGAATTTGCATTAATATATGACCTTCCTGCTAATAAACAGTTAGATCTTTCAAGGCCTGCAACCAATTTGACAGTTGTCTGAGGGTTATATACTCTAAGACTTCATTATATGATGCCATAATTTTCCAATACTTAAATGCTATTATTGGCAATATTTCTACCAAAGCATCATTCATTGCTAGTTTGAATTTGCAAGATTGCTTCCTCAGGGACAATTCTTCAATGTATAGTTGGCCATATTAATATACAAAATCAATCACTCATGATCATTTTAAAATCACAATGTAATACTGCTCATGTCAGCTGTTCTGAATACAAGAGAAAATTAAAGTGACTTCCATATCAAGTTGAGTGTATTTTGGTAAATTGCCATGACTTTAAATAACTAAACTTGAGAATTTATTTTATTAAAGTGTAAATATAAAATATTTAATGTGTGCAGCAATTGAGAGTAACATAAGAGAAATTTATATACGTGAAGTATGATTAAACTGAGCATAGTACTTTGCCGCATTTTATATAGTTCTATTGAAAGTATAAAAATATTTTAAGCAACTAACATCTTGTCCAAAAACACAATACCCTTATCTTCTGAAATGTAAACACTATCCCAGATTTTGAAAATCTTATGTCTATGTATGTTTTGGTTAGAAAGCATAATACTAGTAATGTCTAAGACCTCATTTTGATTACTATTTTAATTTACTAGCTTTCTTCAATTGAATATGTGTGTGTGTGAGAGAGAGAGAGAGAGAGAGAGAGAGGAGAAAGGAGAGAGAGAGAGATATGTGTTCACAGATCTCTGTGTTTGAACTTTATCCCTCAATTGCATTGTATCATAACAGGTTGGTCACAAACCATATTAGATAAGAGAAAAAGAAAGAGTATGATGCCTTAGTACAACAGATATTCTATTTAAGTTATTTTTACTTGTGTCCAGAAATCAAAATCTCAAAACTCCTGCTTGGCTAATATAGGCATGATTTTTAAATGACAAAATCTATAGCTCCAGCTTTGCTCTTCCCTTCTGTTTCTACTATCTCCACCATTGTATTCAGTACACACACACACACACACACACTACACTGAAGAAATATATTTACAGAAACATTCCTCTTCACTGTATTTAGAACTTCACACAGCCCCGAATTGTTTCCGGGTCCTTGCTAAGTTGTACAATCTGATAGGGATTCATTGAAGACACATAGTAAGTCATAAGTTTCCTTCTTGCCCACATTCCTGGAAGTATGTTCTCCAATTTGAAACATACAAAGTATTTTGAAGAAATACATAAAAATGCAAAATTTGGAGTCTTACCATCAGCTTTCCTATCACAGAGATTTGATTTAGTCGATTTGGAATACAGCTAAAATAAATATGTTGTTTTAAAGCATATTTAAGGCATTTTCTCCATGCAAATGGAAATGAGAAAAAATTTGACCCTAAGTCAGGGATGTGTAGATGGCTCAGTGCCATCTACAAGAAGAGTGGTAGATAGCACTGTGCCTGCTTTATGAACTATATCTGTAGAAGATGGGAGAAAGTAAAGAGAGCACAATTTTTAAAAAGTAATTTTTAAAAATGTGAAATGAAGAATTTTCCAGAAACCAGTTTATAAGGTAGTTTCTAATAACTCCAGCATACTCAAAATTCCATCACTGATAATATGATGTATCACAATTTTTTGAAATTAATTTCTTTTATTTCGTTAATGAAGGAGCAAGTTTTGAGGGTGGAAGGGGAAGTTTGAGGAAGATAAGGGAGATCTGACTTTTCTTTAAACAATAATTTATGTGGATATTAGCTAGTTCCACAAAAATGAAATCCAAGTGATTTCACATTGCAGAGATTTACGTAGAAATATGTTTATATAAAAAGGTTGAAGTGTTATCACATAAATTTTTATTCTGCAGTAATATTTGACAATTTTATACCAATGGTTTCCCATGTAATATGACAAAATGATTCATGATATTAATATTTTAGAGAGTTCCATTTTCCATAAAAGTATATCAAAACTTCAAGAGGTAATGTGTTTAAATGATACCAAATTTTAAATACTTTAAGAAAATTTTCTAAATTCTTAGATTATGAAACTCATGTATTTATGTATTGCAATTTATCTATTAATATATTTTATCTATAATATAGATATGTATAATACATATGATTTTCATGAAAATCTATATGCACTGTAAAATGTAACTCGGACTATGATATATGTCAAACCCTCTTAATATTCAGTAGGAATTTAGGTAAAAACTATGTTTGTTAAAGAGATATTTTAATCCTTGCCTCTAATTATGCCCATATATGAATTTGAGTATATTCTCCTTTTGACTTTATAAAATATATTATCCTAACAGAGTTTCTTCTAACATCATTCTACATGGAGACCTTGAAAATCTTAAATAATAATATTTTAAAAAATACATTTGCCATTTGTTCTTGAGATGAAAGGTATATACACATTTACAGACTCACACCAACACATACATAAAATTGAAGGTAATACCATAATAGCATTTGCTTTTTAGAATCCTGAGAAATATTTATATAAAAACTCTAAGACCTCATGTGGATCACATATAAACAAAACAAGCCTTGCTAATATGAAGAAACATAGTATCAATGGCAGTTCATTATTTATTGACCATTAACTACTTATCTGTTTTTGGTTTAGGTAAATTCCATTTCATATTTAAATTATTGTAACATTATTATGATAACATTCTTATTCTCATTTTACAATAAATAAATGAGATTCAAAAGGAAACAGCCTTTATGAGTTAACACGCATAAATGTAATACATCTGAAAAAACTGTATTTTATTGTTGAATCTTGTTTATTTTCCCCTAGGTATGACTTCCCATAGTAATTTAATTTTCCCATTGTAATTTAAATATTCTCTAAAATACGGTAAATTATTTAAATTATATGAATTTATTGCATTCTTTCCAATAATTCTCCACAAATAATTTCCCCCAAATAAACATTAACATTTATTTCAAAAAAGGAATCTGGTAATTTATGAAATATATCCTTTCTTCATTCAGACAAGCTCATAGAGATGAAAGATAACTTCTGTCCCAGGCAAAAATAAATGTTTCTCTTCTTAGTTATGTAACTACTTAATTTACTAAAAAAGAACTCTAAATAAAACATTCCAATCACTTGAGTATAGATGTTACTGTGCTTTGATTTCTTTGGAAGAGTATACATATTTTAAACTGATTAAAATGTACTTTGGGTGGGGTGCAGTGACTCATGCCTGTAATCCCAGCACTTTGGGAGGCCGAGGCTGGCAGATCCTGAGGTGAGGAGATCAAGACCATCTTGACCATCATGGTGAAACCTGGTCTCTACTAAAAAATACAAAAATTAGTTGGGCGTGGTGGTGTACACCTGTGGTCCCTGCTACTCGGGAGGCTGAGGCAGGAGAATTGCTTGAACCAGGGAGGCAGAGGTTGCAGTGAGCCAAGATCGTACCACTGCACTCCAGTCTGGCGTCTGGTGACTCAAAAACTCTGTCTCAAAAAAGTAAGTACTTTGTAGCATATGTACATAAAAAAAATAAACAATAGCCTGCACTTCATAGTTTCCCTAGATTACAAACGTAAGCCAAGGGACTCAATATAACTTTCCAGTTAAAGAAATACACAAAAATTAATTATAATTCTTTGTCTCTTATACTCTGTTCTTTGTTTGCTTTGTTTTTTTTCCCCAACTTTTATTTAGAATGTCTCAAGAAATACGGAGAAGGTGAAAACATTAAAATAAGTCGCCACAAGTACAGCCTCCTCCTTGATACATCCGTTTTCAACACTGACCACAATTATTTAGCTCCCTGTCTTTCTCATGTAGCTATGGATGTAGTATAAACGCAGATTTGTTTCGGATGAATCATTTCAAATTAAGTGGCAAACATCCCGACGTATCACTCCTATTTGCTATAACATGTACCTCTAAAAAAAAATAGATGCGATTTTACTTAAGTAAAATACCATCGTCACACTCAAGAATTTTAATTCAAGTAATAAAATTTACTAATAAACAGCTATCTTTTTTTTTCTATGAATCTGCTAACTTTTCGACAATACTAATAACAAAAGTGTCATCATTTGGAATATTACAGTGTTTAGGAACAAAATTCTGGGCAACTCGATCTACTAAATATGTTGTGGTATCATTGCTTTTAAGCTTTTTCAGTAGACAGGACTAATGGAGATTTAAAGTGAAGGAATGAACAATATGTTCCATGCAAATAGTAACCCAAAGAGAGCAACGGTGGCTATACTTACATCAAACTAACACACTAATATTTGACAAAACATTTAAATTAAACTTTAAAACAGATTAAAAGATATACAACTGTGATAGATGCAGGATGCAGATAAGCGGGACGGGCCCTCACCTGTGCCCTGAAGAAAGGGGTGGAGCCACCGAAAGTTTGTGCGTTGTGCAGGGAGTGAGGAGCCTGGCCTCATCAGCTCCTGTGTGGGTGGCCTGTCATTCATTCCATGAGATGGGAGCCCGCTGCAGGATGCCCTCTCACTTTGCTGAGAGGTTTCTTTACTTTTCTCCTTCTCACCCAATACATTCTGCTCTAGTCACCTTCAGTGTGTCCATGTGTCTTATCTTTCCTGGTCATGTGATAAGAACCTGGTTTTAGCTGAATGAAGGAGAAAGTTCTGCATCATTTTGGTGCCCGTACATGGGGCATGAGGAAAGATGAGTAATATGTGGCCCAAAAGATCATTTTCCCTTTTGTTTCTAAGCCTTTTTGTCATTGGACTTCTTATGAGGGTAGAGGAAACTGGGCACCACCCCACCTCAACAGCTACAGGTGCCCACGGATGAATGGGTGAATGGCAGCTATAGCCCAAAGGCCCCATGTGGCAAGCTGGCCAGAGTTCCCCACCATATGTCTCTCCCTGTTGGAGGAACCCATTTGCACAAGAATGAGAGATTCTTCCTCAGAAATCTTTTTCTTCTATCCAACCTGTCCTCAGCTAACACAGCTCTGCATTTAAGCTGTTTTTTTTTTTTTTCTTTTTTTCCTCCAGGTCAGGAGTTAACTTTTAAATGAAACTTTTATTTCTAGATCCTCGAGGAACAGCCACACTTCTTCCACGATGATTGAATTAATTTGCATTCCCACCAACAGTGTAAAAGTGTTCCTATTTCTTCACATCCTCTCTAGCATCTGTTGTCTCCAGATTTTTTAATGATTGCCATTCTAAGTGATGTGAGAGGGTATCTCAATGTGGCTTTGATTTGCATTTCTCTAATGACCAGTGATGATAAGCGTTTTTTCATATACTCGTTGGCTGCATAATGTTTGTTCATAATATGAACAAACAAAAATATTTGTTCATATACTTTGCCCATTTTTTGATGGGGTCATTGCTTTTTTTCTTGTAAATTTGTTTAAGTTCTTTATAGATTCTGGCTATTAGCCCTTTGTCAGATGGGTAGATTGCAAAAATTCTTCACATTCTGTTGGTTGCTGGTTCACTCTAATGATAGTTTCTTTTGCTGTGCAGAAGCTCTTAAGTTTAATCAGATCCCATTTGTCTATTTTGGCTTTTGTTAGTTATGAGTATTTTTAACTTATGGCAATATAGTTTTTTGTATCAGTGCAATAAGAATCCATTTTCTTTTGCAACAGGACGCAATGGAGAAACTGGTGGTTTACCAAGGCTTTGACTGGACGGCTATGCTACGCTTTAAGGAGTCAAGCTTGACTTGTAGAACTGATAAAGGTCCCTTGAGAAAACTGGCCTCATACCTTGTTTACACAATCCTTCTACAGGGTTTCTGATTTGTGGAAAGTAAAGAATATCACTTTCTGACAGGCCCAGGGGCTCCAAGTTTATCTTGTGACCTTAAGGGGAGAGGATCACCCAACTCACAGGTATTTCAGGATATAAACCCATGGCTAAGTTCAGCCTTAAAAAGTCCTATCTGAGATTTCTTGTGGAACAGAATCCCATGAAAGCCAAACAAAAGACCTATGTAAAGATAATTATTCTTGCTGCACTTTATGCAAATAATCAACCCAAGTATAAGACTAAATTCTATTTGCAAACAATTCAGTCATATAATTGTTTGTTTTTAACAAAAATGAGTATGGGAGAGAGAAAAATTATGTTTCAAAACTTATACATTCTACATTAAATTCTAGACTCTTTAGTTGTTTTGGGTTTCTTGCCTGCATTTTAGACTAACCCTGCTTGTGCCTGTGAATCATCCAGTAATCTCCAACGGCAGTTCAGAAGGAACAGAAGGGGATGGATAATGTAAAAATCTAGATCAATATTCTAGTTCTGAGTAATTATTCTGCAAATCCTGTCAGATGATGGGAATAAATAGGGTGCCCGTCACACAGAGGTTTCCTTTTTGGGAAAGCAAGACCAAGGACGCTAATCAAAGCCAAGCTCCATGCATCCAAATCTTAGCAGGCTTAAATATAGCCACCAGTCATCTGGGCATGTCACAATACATCTGGGCATGACACAATACACAATACATTGTGTCACAATACACAATACATTCTCCTCCAATACATGGTTGGAGGAGAACTCAATTTGACAGTTTCACCTTAGCATTTGGCTTATAATAGTGTCCATGCAACCTTCCCAAGACACAATTTTGTCCCAATCTCAATTTCAAGCTTCGGGTTGAAGCCCTAGGAGAGAAAACTGGATCTGAGGGATCCAGAGGCAAATGATAATGCAAGGTAAAAGACACAGTGCAGGTGAGCATGATTAATCTCCTGCCAATTAAGCCAGCCTTCCTATTTCATGACTAAAAGTCATGCTAGTATCCATGGCATAAATAGGTTTAGGGAATTCAAAGGCTACTGACAACAGGGGAAATAGGCTGTACATGGGTAAGAGCAGATATTCCATCCTCTAGGCCCCCCTGTTAACATGAGTTAAGGCCACTTTGACACCTGTGGTAGCACCCTTTTGTAGTCTCTGGGATTCATGGAAACAAAGATGAAAGAAAGAACACTTCACTTTCTCTCACTCACGTATCTTGGTTATTTGCTAAGAAAAGAAGGGAATCTGGTACACCTTATTCCCTCTAGTTTCTAGATGAGTAGCCATTCATCTTCAGTCTGTGACCCTTTCAAATGCATCCTGAACCCCTGGGATGCCTTTGAAAAATGCCTCCTTTTTTCCTTCTTCCTCCCCTGTCCTCTCTTCACTGATAGGTAATTGTGTTTTATACTATGGGTCACTCCCTTCAGATGCCTCCTCCAAACTAAGAAAAGTTAATTCCCAAACCTTAAACTGGTTGGCTTAGGATTGGACTCAGAGGAAGGTAACCCAGAAGCCTGACATGCCAACAAATGAGTAGACATTTTTGTGTGTATATATATATTTTTATTTTTTCTTTCTTTCTTTCTTTTTTTTTTTTTCCAGTTGGGCTTTTGGCTTCTCTCTCACTGTGCGAACTGGTAAAAGGCTTTGGGATTTTCCAGCTGTCCTCACCCCTCACTTGTTTTGTTTGGACACATGTTTTCTAATAACCTGGTTTGTCTCTTCCCACCTTCAGGCCATCAAACTCTAAATGCTTGTGCAACTGGAGGCTCAGATGATGGTCCCTTTTTCCAGGGATACTTAAAAAGGCCTCTAAGGGAGATTGGACTGCTTTTTTCCCTAACCAGCACTCCCTGTCATAAGGAAGCAGTCAAGATCAGTCTTCATCCCTATCTTTATCCTTATTCCAATGGCAGTTAGATGTACTTCGTAGGAGTAGGGTGATGATAGATGCAGAAGGCAGATAAGAGGGAGGGTCCCCAGATAATCTCCAACCCACCAGCACACTGGGAGATCGGGGTGGAGCCATGGGAAGTTTGCGCCTTGTGCAGTGGGGAGAAGCCTCACTCTTCAGCTCATGTGTGGTGGCCTGGAATTCATTCTGTGAGATGGGAGCCTGCCAAGATCCCCTCTTGCTTTGCTGAAAGATTTTTTGTTTCTTTTTTTCCTTTTTGCCCAATAAGTTATCTTCTACTCACCCTTCAATATTTCACGTGCCTAATCCTTCCTGGTCATGTGGCAAGAACCCAGCAAGGAGCAAAGTTCTGCATCAACTGGACGTTACTACTAATAAAAGTTTCAGTGTAACTGGAATATATAACAACTATAAACATTTAGACAACTAAGAATAGACGGTTAATGTATATGAAGCAAAAAGTAATCAAATTAGAGAGAAATAGACAGTTCTACATTACAAGTTGGAGACTTCAATACCTGTCTTCAATACCTATCTCTAATACTATCTCTAAACAACTGATAGAATAAAATAGACAGAAAAAAGTGAGGAAACAGAGAACTTTAGCAACATAATAAGCCAACTAGATATAACAGACATATATAGAACACTCTATTCAATAACAACAGCATACGCATTTTCTCAAATGCACAAGGAACATTTTCCAAGATAGACTATATGTTTAGGTCACAAATTGAGTTCCAATGTATTTAAAATATATTGATTTTATACAAAGTATTTTTTGTCACAATGGGACAAATTTATAAATCAATAACAAAATTTAAACTGGAAAATTCACAATTTTGTGGAAATTAAATAATATACTCAAACAAACAATAGATAAAAAAATTACAGACTATATTAGAAAATACTTAGAGAACAATGAATATGAAAACAGAATATGGCAAAACGCGATACAGCAAAAGCAGTGCTAAGGAAGAATTAGTAGGTATAAATATTTACATAACAAAACCAGAATGATTTCAAATAAATGATCTAGATTTACAGCTAAAACTTAATTTTAAAAGAACAAGCACAAAGCTAGGAAAAAATAGGAAGTAATAAAAATTAGAGAAGAGGCAAATGACATAGAGAATAGCAAAACAGTAGAGAAGAATTACTTCAAGCAAAAGTTACTTCTCTACAAAGATCAACAAATTTAACAAAATTTTAGCTAGCTGGATTAAGAATATAAAAGTAGAAGATTAATTACTAAAATCAGAATTGAAAATGGGTACATTACTACTGATTTTACAGAAAATTAAAACTATTGTAACAGAGGCCTATGAATAAATGCACACCAACAGATTAGATAACCTAGAAGAAATGGAAAAATTTTTAGAAACACAAAACCTAGCAAAAGAAACTCACTAAGAAATAAAAAAATCTAAATAGAACTATAGTAAAGCGATTGAATCAGTAATTTAAAATCTCCTAGCAAAGAAAAGACCAGGTGCTGGTGACTTCACGGGTAAATTTTCCCAAACATTAAGAGAGGAGTAAAAACTGCTCTAATAGGAAGGTGCAGATGGCCAGCTATGGTGGTGGGCACGGACAAGTTGAAGCTGCTCTGCAAGTGAGTATGGGTAGGGAGGGAACCCAGGAGAGGGTGGCAGACATCAGGGCACTTAGATCCAGCTGGCCCCATCCCACAGGCAAGACAGCACTGTCCTGTGTAGTTCAGCAGCAAACAAAGGCTAAAGCTTCTTAGGGGAGTACGGCCAGCCTTGGGAATAGATGTCCCTGGCTATACTATACGGCAGTTGTTCCCAGGCCAAACTTTCTGGACTCTGTACACACTGGAGTTCTGTCTAACCCATTTTCCATGCAATTTTCCTGTCATCTCAGGTGTCTGTGGGGCTGTAGAGTCCCCTGCATCTAGGATCCTGAGGGTCTGTGGTGATACTGGGCCATTACATGTCCAATTCAGTTGCCCTTCCCCAGAGGCACTCAGAGCCAGGAATAAGTCCTGGTGCTAGGTGTTCAGCAACCTTGTGTAGGGTTCCCAGCTTCCTCTTCTTTCAGCCCAGGTTCTGTGTCCTCTCTCTATTCACTGTCATTTCCTTCTTTCTGAAGGTCTGTCCAGAGTCTGCTGGTCTACTTGTTGGTCTGGTCTCTCTCAGTGTATGAAGCTCTTCCTGGCTATTTCTAGTTTGCCATCTTGGCTCTTTCCCCACATAGAATTTTACAAATGATAGGTTTATAGAACTTTGCTATTTGATAAGTCAGTATCCCCAAACTCAAAATATTTGCATGGAAATTTTTATATTTGTACATTTTCAGATGATTTTCTGAATTAAATTTTCAAATCCCTAAAGGAAAGCACCTTATATTTAATTGAATTGTATATATAATATTGTGAAAAGCAGACATTTTAAATTATATTTTACCATTACAAAAATTCATATTAAAGTTAATTACTCTTTTTTATGTTACTTATATATTTTGAACATAAGTCTCTAAATACACCTAAAATATTTTACTCTATTCACTGCTGTGTTTTTCCGCTGCCCCTGTTTGGCTCTACGTGGGTTTATCAAGAAGGCTTTATTATGTTTATTAATGTCAGTAATTTCAGAATTAGCTCAGTGCTTGGAATATCAATAGGTATTTGAAAACGGTTACATAAATGAATGGCAGAATGAAGAATGAGTAAAATATTTTTATATGCTAGAATTTCTCAGAGTAGAATAATACCAAACATAATATTATAAATGTATGAATAATTTAATATAGCATGTGATGAATAGTTTTCTTATCATCTAGCTACATATCTGAAGTTACATGGCTTAATATCAGTGGCATTAAGAAATTTAATTTGGAAGAACATTTCAAGCAGAGACATGCCCTAATTAGTTTTAGATATTATTTGATATTTTGCAATTATAACTCACTTTTCACAAGAATAGATAATTTTCAATATCACTTGAAATATAAATTGAGTTAGTTTTTTATGTATGTATTATAGATTTCTTGATTCTCTGAAGAAAAATAGTCTTCTTCAATGAAACATATAATAGTCTTAAATTTTATGATGAATATCAATAAAATAAAAATGAATCAATAGTAAATGAAAATAAGTCAATTAATGTTTCATAGAAAAAATTGTCATCAAAAATGATAACATTTTTAGATACGTATCAAAATGCATTAAATTATATGGGGGTTATTTTGAACAATTTCTACATAAAAAGTAAAAGCTATAATTCTTCTAATATAATTTTTAAAGCTTAATATTAGTTTGGTATCAAAGAGATCTTTATATATTCTGATTACATCCTTCTGTCATTGAAAAACATGAACTAGTCATTGAATTATACAATTTTAGAATTATAAAGATGTTTTGGATGCTATATATGTGCACTCTTTCATTTTAAAGTTAAACTAAGAAGTAAATAACCTACTGAATTTTACACAGCACAGTAGGGCAGGGCTCTGACTGGCAATACAGATTTTGTGAGAAATCCTTTTCCGTTAACCTAGCTGCCACTCTCAATTCAAACACCTAAAATGTTTGAATTATTGCTATGTTCTATGGTGTGAGGCTGTTGAATTGTCTGGTATTTTGGGTCAGATATAAAATATTTTTAAAGATTTTGTATTATTGCCATGTAAATATCAATATGTTTCTCCTTCCCTTTAAATACTTAAAATTAGTCTAAAAAGAAAAACATATTATATCTCCCTTTTTGTTGATTTTTTTTTCCATGTTTTCCTTTGTACTATGCTTGTAAATATTTAAAGACTTTGGTAACTTACATAATGAATTTACAAGTTAAAAAAATTTGGAGTGAGACTAATTTTAGCTCTCTGATTATATCAGTATATACAAATAATTGTTCTATGTAGTTATCAATATTTTAAATGAAACTAGATTTTGAAGTCCTTGAGGATTATGGTGTCTTTCAGTTCGGTGAATTACAATTTTCTTACCTTTAATATTAATGTAGATTTAACTGTACATTTTTTGTCATCATCCAAGATAATGAGAAACAAGTTTGCAAATATGTGCACAAAAACTATTCATATGCTAAATAAGAAAAAATTGGAATTTACTTATATAAGTCATCATATATGGCAATCACATTTCTTCTCAACTGTAATGGCTTTCAAAGGATCTTTTCTTCATAAGAATAAAAAAGACATCATAAACTTCCAATGATGAGTATATTGAAGGATAGGTTTCTCTCCTGATTACCACTCTCTTTGTTCTCAGATATTACTGAATAGGTATTATCTGAGTAAAGACAAGTTGGACAAAAGAATGATTTTTAAAAAGTCCTTGTAACTCTATATTATGCTCTAGGCTAATACAATTCTTGACAATTTTCAAGAGAAGCCAAGTTTCTTGAAACATCTTTAGAGCAAAAACATTATGCACACATTTATGCACAAGACGAAAGAATGTACTTATAAATAAACTCGTTTTATTTCAAGATTATAATAATAATTAGGGAAATGTCTTGAATCTAACTTTTCACCTGTAAATTTCCAGAGAATACATTACTACCCTTCACACTGAATCATAAAATTAAGATGTTATTATAGTTTTAATTTAGTATTTAAACTGTGGAATAAATAATGAAGGTAGCCTAACAAAATAACTTGAAAAGTAATATTCTGGAATTAACTACAGAAATATATGTAGGTTTATTCTTATGCTTGTACTTATTTTTGCCAATTATGTGCTCAAGTAAAATTTTTATTTGATAAAAATTATATGAAAAATTATAACTCCATAGCAATATCAGCTAAATTTAAAAAACAAAAAGCTGTTCTATTTATCTCACAAAATGATAGTTTCATATTTTATAATATATGTAAATTTTTTAAAAATTCACTGAAACCTTAGTTTAAATAGTATTTAAAACTTTTATTTTTGGAAAAAATAGGGCTTTTGCCAAAAATGTTCATGTTGGAACGTTAATTATAGAATATGATTTTTAATTTGATTCACACACATAATGCATTATTAGTATTAGTATTGGGAAGACTTATAATTTATAGAATAATGTTATGTGTATTACAATAGCCCCTTTATTTCTGCTAAATACTGTGTTGACACTAAATTCTGAATACTGAAGATAGCTTCAGACACTATCATGTTTGTAATATCCTGCATTATGTTGGTGTATTATGCTGTTTATATTGATACATTTTAAATATTATTTAAATTATACTGTCATATTTAACTCTAATGTAAATATTACCATTATTTAACATATAATAAGTAAATATACTATTGTTAGTGTTCTTCACCCAGACTTTTAAAAAAAGACATTATTACTGATTATTGCATCACAGAAAATTAAAATTTTACTATGACAGTATAAAATATTAGATGTTCTTAGACCTAGGCAAAAGCAGAATTAAACTTTGAAGTGTTTGAAGAATTTGGAAGCTGAGTATCTTTATTTTTCAGGAATTTTTCTGTAGAATTACACTTACTATTTTCAAAGTCTGCAAAAACTTACAATTTAAGGAAAATGTTTCAGTTTTATATGTGATAAACTTGACTTTCCTAGAAATGATTACCAATAGCTAACATGACAACATCTCTTGCAAACATACAGCCACAAAATATGGCAGCAAATGCACTGTATTAGATATACTAATTTGTGTTTGACAAATATTTTAATATCATTAAGTATTCATTCTATTATAACATAATTGTATCTGTTTATTACTCATTAAAAATAGAATTGCTTTGCCCTTAGTTGATTTAGAATGAAGAAAACATAATTTAGCTGGAAGATTATCAAACAGAATTACTGAAGTAGTATGCTGAGTATTTTCTATGTATCTTTGGTATTAGTTTGTTCTCACAATGCTATAAAAAAATACCTGAGACTGGGTAATTTAAAAAGAAAAGCAGTTTAATTGGCTCACAGTTTCACAGGCTGTACAGGAAGCATAGCTGAAGAGGCCTCAGGAAGTTTTTACTCATAATGGAAGGCAAAGCCAGAACAGGCATCTCACGTAGAAGAAGAACCCAGAAGAGAGAGAAAGCGGAAGTGCCACAGACTTTTAAACAACCAGATCTTGTGAGAACTCACTCACTAGACAGTACTAAGGGCAGATGGTGCTAAATCATTCACGAAGGATCCACTCCCATGATCCAATCACCTCCTGACAGGCCTCACCTCCAACATATGAGATTTGGGTGGGAGATACAGATCCAAACTAAGTCACCTTTCAAATTCATGTTCTGTAGTTTTCTACAGTGTTCTCTACCCTGAGATGCAGACTTTTAGGGACTGCTTTCTCCACCCTGTGGATTCAGATTAGGTTCAGGCAATAAGGGATAGAGCAGATTTGAGGGTGAGACGACAGAGAGGTTGAGGTTTCATTTGCCAGATTTCTTGTTGGCAGTAGCTATTTTTTTTCTATCACAGTTCAAGTATCCATTATGTGTCCACTCCTATGCACGTAGCTGTCATTTGTGGATTCCAGTTATTTCTATCACACCTTACCTCTTTATGCATAGGCATGGCAATAATTTTCCTTCACTGTTAGTTATTTAGCTTTCCTCACACTATTATAAACCATTTTTTACTAAGATCTCTTCATAGTCTTCAGAGTTCTGTTTCTGTATCACTTAAAATTTATTACTCTTCTTTGTAAAGTGCCAGAATCAGATTAGGACTTTGTTCCAGGACCAAAATTTGGAATATTTTACAAATCTCTGCTACTTTATTTTTGCCAGAGTTCCAGTGTGTTAGTCCATTTTCACACTGTTGTAAAGAACTGCCAGAGACTGGGTAATTTGTAAAAGAAATAACTAAATAAATAAAAGGTTTAACTGACTTACAGTTCTGTATGACTGGGGAGGCCTCAGGAAATGTACAATATGGTAGAAGGGGAAGCATGCATGTCTTACATTGCAGCAGGTAAAAAAGAGAATGTGTAAGAATGAGGAAGTGCCACACTTTAAAACCATCAGCTCTTGTGACAACTCACTCATTATCACAAGAACAGCATGGGGGAAACTGCCCTCATGTTCCAATCACCTGCCACCAGGTCCTTCCCTTGACACATGGAGATTGATTACAATGACAGAGAAATGTAGGTGGGAACAAAGAACCAAGCCATATTATTCCACCTCTAGGCCCTCCCAAATCTCATGTCTTTGTCACATTTCAGAACTCGATCATGCCTTTATAACAGTCCCTCAAAGCCTTAACTCATTCCAGCATTAACTCAAAAGTCCAAGTCCGAAGTCTTATCTGAGAGAAGGTAAGTCCTTTCCACATATGAGCTTGTAAAATCAAAAGCAAATTAGTTATTTCTAAGATACAATGGGGTACAGGCATTGGATAAATATTCCCATACTAAATGGGAGAAATTAGCCAAAACAAAAGGGCTACAGGCCCCATGCAAGTCTGAAACCCAGTGGGGAAGTCATGGCAGTCCTCAATTCTTACAGCTCCAAAATAATCCTTTTGACTCCATGTCTCACATCCAGGTCACACTGTTGCAAAAAAATGGGCTCCCAAGGCCTTGGGCAGCTTTACACCTGTGGCTTTTCAGGATACAGCTTCCCATCACCTGCCTCTCTGGCTGCTTTCATGGCTGGTGTTGAGTGTCTGCAGCTTTTCTAGGCACATGGTATGAGCTGTTTGTGAATCTTCCATTCTGGGTTCTGGAAAACAGTGGCCCTTTTGTCACAGCTCCATTAGGCAATGTCCCAGTGAGGACTCTGTGGGGGCTCCATCCTACATTTCTCTTCTGCACTGCCCCAGCATAGGTTATCCATGAGGGCTCCGCCCCTGCAGCAGGCTTCTGCCTGTACATCCAGGTGTTTTCATACATCCTCTGAAATCTGGGCACAGGTTCCCAAACCTCAATTCTTGACTTCTGTGCATCCACAGGACCAACACCACATGGAAGCTACCAAGGCTTGGTTCTTGCACCTTCTGAAGCAATGATCTGAGCTGTACCTTGGCCCCTTTTTGCCATGACTAAAACTGGAGTAGCTAAAACTATGTATATAGTATTTTCATAACAGTGTCCCAAACTCCTGGTACCAACTTTCTGTATTAGTCCATTTTCACACTGCTATACAACCTGCCTAAGACTTATCAATTTATAAAGAAAGGAGGTTTAATTGACTGACAGTTCTGCATGGCTGGGGAGTCCTCAGGAAACCTGTCATCATGTTGGATGGGGAAGCTGGCATGTTTTATACGGTAACAGGAAAGAGAGATCTAAGGGGTAAGAGCCCCTTATAAAATCATCAGATCTCAAGAACTCACAGGCTATCGTGAGAATAGCATGAGGGAAACCTCCCCATATCCAGTCACCTCCCACCAGCTTCCTCCTTTGACACATGGGAATTACAACTTGATATGAGATCTTAGTGGGGACACAGAGCCAAACGATGTATTCAGTAATGAAGATTTTTCCTACTTAAATACATGCAAGTTTCAAACTTCTGGGTACCTTTTAGGTCGTCGTGCAATGAGTACGTGGCAGTGTTTGCACTGAAAATAGTCAAAACTTCCTAAGTCACAGAACTGTCTAAACAGCATAGAAGACTATAAAGAACAAATATTCCTCTACTTGTGCGGAAGAATTGAGTAGAAATGCCCTATGGCACACTACTTATTATGTGAATTGTTTTGGAGTTGGTAATTCAGCAGTGCACAACCAATAAAAAAATTAAGGGCATTAAATTAGGAAATAGGAAGTGGAAGACCAAATTTGTAAGAAAGTCAGTTTTTCATGTTTTTTGAAGTTATATTTCTGGAAAATTTTAAGGATGCAAATATTTAAATTTATTCTGTGCAATAAAACCTGTGTTATTTATAGTAGTGAAACTCTTGATATAATCTAAATACCCTAAAGATGGTTTATATTAAATAATAATTAATACTCTTAACATTACATAGTTACTTTAATATTCAAATAATGTCTAGTCCTATGAGAAATTGTTCATAATAGTCATTCTCTATTTTTTTTTTTTTTTTTTTTTTGAGACGGAGTTTCGCTCTTGTTGCCCAGGCTGGAGTGCAATGGCGCGATCTCGGCTCACCGCAACCTCCGCCGCCCGGGTTCAAGCAATTCTCCTGCCTCAGCCTCCCGAGTAGCTGGGACTACGGCACGTGCCACCACGCCCAGCTAATTTTTTTGTATTTTTAGTAGAGACGGGGTTTCACCATGTTGACGGATGGTCTCGATCTCTTGACCTCATGATCCGCCCACCTCGGCCTCCCAAAGCATTCTCTATTTTTTAAAAATGGATTTCAAACCACTATGTGATGGATTAGATAACATCATATTGGCTATGACATCCTGTCTGTTCTTGAACATGTCCTCTCTCTGTATAAAAGCCATGTTTTCTAGCGGTAACAACAACCATGAACCCTGTCTAGGTTGCAGTCCTTACAGAGAAAGATGCCTGAGAGGTGAGCTCCATATCTCCCATGGCATCATTCCCTGTGTTCCTCTTCCTGTGCGCACTTTCTAAGCTGGGCCACAGAAAAGTTAACCACAAATAGCAAGTTGTTTTTTCACTGACTGGAGGAACCAAAAATCAGAATTCCAAACTGCAAGTTGAATGAAATTGTAATGTCGATTACATATAGGAGAGAACCACAAATGAAGTAACCCCAAATATATACAAACTTCTCCTTGATCTTAAATAACTCTAAAGCTGTGTAGACAAAGGGTGAGAATCCAGAAAGTCTAGCTTAGACGTCACTTTGGATATGTGCTTAACGGAAGATATACCACACCTTGACACCAAATTTCATTCCTGAAAGTGTGTGTATTTTTAGATTGCAATTGATTACCACGAGATATTTAGAAGAGTGCTCATAACCGTTCATTCATAATGGTGGTAACTGGAACTAAGCCACATGTCTACCTTAGTAGAAAGATAAATAAATGCTATCATATTAATATAATTGAACATTACAGATTAATACAACATTAATCTTACAAACATAGTATTTGGAGAATAAAATGAATAAAAAGTATCAACCATATTATATAACCTAACTGATGTACAAGATTAGCTAAAGCTATTAGTGATAGATATCAGAATAGTGTTTACTCTTACCAGAAAAGAAAATGAGAAAAACCTCTAGGGATCAATTTAGGTGCTGGTTGCAGGAATGTATATAATTAAAGATTGTGTTTTTTTTATGTGAGTTAAATGTCAACAACATTTAGGAACAAAATATACATTTATTGTTATTTTAGTTATGTTTATATATGTACAAACACATATACATATGTATATTATTAGGGACATATGCATACAGATATACATACATGTGTGTAAATCTAAAACAATATTAGATTACTATACAACTTGGATAATTTATATTTCATTATATATTATTCCATACATGTAAGATATATCATATCATATCAAATCTTATAAATAATTACTCACATACTGAAAAACTCTCATGAGAATGTTTACGTTCTTATACGTAAATCGTGAATTTGCACATTGTATTTCCATATCCTAATTTTCTGTACCTTTATTTTTTCTCATAATGAATACTAAATGTTTCTCATAATAAATGTTATCCAAGAAGAAATATACTAGATCTTTCTTAATGTCATTTCATTGTGAATCACATACGATGCAACATACGTAGATAATCCTTTCTTTCTAACTCCCACTTCTACTCCCCTGGTCCCTTTCATGTGGCAATTGTGAGTTATCTCCCTGCCTCCATTCTTTCCCTTTCCTAACTTTTTCTGTATACAATCATGAAAAAGCTTATATATTAATATTCTATTGGTCAGAAAACTTCAGTAACTCTTATCTCCTTTGACCATGTTCAAGTACTACTGCGTAAATTTTAAACTTCAAATAAAGTTACAGTGTGTTACCTTAATAACTGTATATCTTGTTACTTTATAACAGAAATCTGTTCCAGCCAGAGATTATGACTGTCTTCAAGTCAAGTCATCTGGTCTTCAAGTAATCCAGACAAACCTAACCAACTAAAATTAGATGTTTTTTCTTCGAATACCCTTCAACCTTTCTCTTCTGTGAAACCTAAATCTGAAACTATTGTGTTATTACTGAACTGGTTATATATTTATCTCATCTTGTTAATAAACTTGGAAAATCTTATGCTCAAAGGAAACAACATATTTACTCCCTGCTATTGTAGAAAGCTTGGCATTTATCTATCTCTTTAATACTTAGAGATACTAGAATTTAGTTTTCCATAATACTATTTTTCAAAATGTAGATTGAGAAAGTATTCCAAGATTATACATGTGTAATTTTAGTTTGTGTCTTAAATGCCAAATAGAATCAAGTGGTTGGATAGATGATCAGTGATCATGGCAATTTATTCACCAGAGCTAGGCTGATTTTCTCTTCTTTGAACATGCAGTGGCAAAGGTTTTTTAATACAGAATGAACAGTATGAGAAAGATGTCTGCTTAAAATAGAACACATTTTATGACATTCTAAGACTCTGAAACATTCGTTCCTTGATATATATTTTTAGAGGACATGGTCTTCTGGAATATTATTTATATCCCTAAGGTAGTTTAATACCTGTAAGACATATCTTTACTTCTATTAAAGATAGACTTAAATAACCTTTACATAGGTTGGTATGCTTCTGCATTTTAAAAAATTTTCTTAGTATTGCTATTTTAATTCTTTCTCTAAAACAACGAGTTTATTTTAAATTTTTCTTCTCAAACATTTTTGATATAGTCTTGATAGAGGCATTCCTCACTTAAAGAAAAGACTGTTTTATGGAAGAAAACTGAAATCTTTCTGGGATACTCTGTCAACGATTTCACAATTTAGTAGTGTCTGTTACATAACTTAATTAGTCCATCATTAAAAAAACAAAAAAAAAACTATAGATTATTTTTGTGACAAATGAAGACAATGTGTTGCAATGTGTTTTCTGTTTTTAAAATATGGAGAAAAATGTGCTAAAATTTTGTTTCTGCTCTCTTAGAAAAACAGCCATTTATAGGCAGCCTTTTCCTTTCTTTATGATTGCTTTTCATATTAGCCACACTCTTGAACATGCACATCAACATCCATATACCAGTTTTTTAATAACTGATTTAATTGTTATCATCAACTGATAAATTATTATAAGAGATTACTTGCTGGTACTGCCTACTAGCTGTATTCTTTTCTCATTAGTTCTATTTAATCGACAAAATTTTAAGCTTTCACTATTTTGCATAAGAAAAAGTGATTATCCTATAGAATGTTTTATGTTTAACAAATGCTTGCAAGAGCATAAAATTATTTGTTTTTATAATAATGATTATATCATCCTTTAGAAAAATAATGTTTATATATATAAAACAACTCTAAGAACTAACATGTGAAGGCTAACAAATCATCTATTTATCTATCATCTATCTATCATCTATCTATTATCTATCTATCAATCTATCATCTATCTATTAGCTATCTATCATCTACCTATCTATCTATCTATCTATTATCTATCTTTCTATCTATCTATCTATCTATCTATCATCTATCTGTCATCTGTCTATATAATTTAGCAGGTGATATGGTATGGTTTTGTGTCCTCATCCAAATCTCACCATGAATTGTAATAATCGCCACATGTCAAGGGCAGGACCAGGTGAAAATAATTGAATCATCGGGGCAATTCCCCCATACTGTTTTCATGATAGCTGGTGAGTTCTCATGAGATCTGATGGTTTTCTAAGGGACCGTCCCTGTTGCTTGGTTCTCATTCTTCTCCTTCCTGCCACCCTGTGAAGAAAGACATGTTTGCTTCTGCTTCTGCCATGATTGTAAGTTTCCTAATGCCTCCCCAGATGTGCTGAATTGTGAGTCAATTAAGCCTGTTTCCTTTATAAATTACCCAGTCTCCAGTATGTCCTTATAGTAGCATGATAACGGACTAATATAGCAGGAGAATTTGATAGAATTCCAAAGACAGGTATAAACAGTTTCAACTAATTGAATCCCTTAATTAACTTCTGGTACACTGACATCAGTCATAGATATCACTATGATAGGTTTTCTAAAGTATTATTTGTTATTACTATTACTAACCTATCAATATTCATAAAGATGAGATTTAATATAGTTTAAAAGATAATTATTCAGGATTTAGAACAATTCTGGCAATATTTTGACATTGTTTTAACTTGTTTAAATTTGCGGAGTAATCTACAGTGACAGAAAGTGGTTGCTTGGGGATTGGGCAAAGGGCATAGAGGAACAAAAGGGAACATTTCCAAAGGGGCAAGAGGAAATTTTTGAGTGATGGGTATGTTCATTATCTTGATTTTGGTGACCATTTCTACAGACTTATACACATGTCAAACTTATACTATTATGTGATATAAATGTGGAGCAACTTTAATATTTCAACATTATAGTTAGTCTTTCAATTATTCAAATGATTTTGGCAATTACAGGACCATAATGGATAGGAAAGTATGGGGAATGCCATGCAATTCAGTACATCAGAAATATTATGTAATCTTTAAACAAATAGTATAATGATTTTTCTGAATAACATGGTAAGATTATTAAATAATCTGTTAGGACATGCTTTCTAAAGTACTTCCAAGATAAAATTAAAACACTAGCATGTCAACTATCTAAGTATTTTTTTCAATTATTAAGGTAGTATAATTACTTTTAAATTGACAAATTCATAGCAGAAACAATCCAATGGTTTACTGGTTTATCTTTTAAATCTTTTTTAATATTAACATATCTATCTTACGGTAGAGGAGTCAATTAAAAAGTTTGTTGACACTAGGTCATTATAGAGATATCTCATGATTTTACGTTTTAACATAAATCAAAGTCTGTTTGATTCAGGGGTAGATAAATTCTTTTAATTTCATTTGAAAACATTCTAACTTGTTATCCAAAACATTGTGGGGAGTAGAAACATGACAGATCTAAGTGTACAGAGCTGCGTTGTACTCAGTTAAGCTGGGTTCCTCCAAAGTGCAGTTCTGCATTTCCTGGCAGGTAAGTATTTCATAGCTACTGCAACATAGCCTGGAAGCCTTAGGGTGATCTGGGCAATTATGTTAAAAGGACCAATAGCTTATCACACTCATTAAATTTCTGTGGCTTTAATACATTGAATTCTCCTAAAGAGCTGGCTGTGACAAGAATTCCATCCTAAGCTGCTATAGTAAGAAGTGTGTTTCAATACTATTATAACCACCTCCCTGGCTAAATCTAATATGACTTCCCAACACAGATTCCTTAGAAATATGTGAACACAGTAATCGATGATCAGTGATATCTTTATTCTGTTTTACTTCATTTATTTACTTTGCCCAACCAAGGACATACCTTTTAGATATAGTCAGAAATACCAAGAATAGCAATTCAAATATGTGTAAACTACTCCACATTTAAACCATATCATTTGTATAATTAGCCTAAAATTTGGGGATGATTACTTTCAGGTGTAATGTAAAATGTTCAGGTCTAGTAATTCATAAATAAAAGTAACAGTGTCTAATGAAGAAAATACAGTATTTTATTTCCTCCACCAAAAAAAAAAAAGAGGGAAACTTTAAAGCACTGTAGAGTTATGAGGTTCTTGTCCTTACCATATGGCTACAGGATGATGGGTTGGAACCTTTAATGACTGCCAACTAACAATATCTAGTGCAGATTTCAACGTTTTTATTTCCTCACAAGTAATATGGATTTTGTGCCTAGACTTGTTTCTAGAGGAGTCCCCATGCTCAGCTAATGGTAATCCTCAGAACTCCCCTAATGTTATTCCATCAAGAAAAATATCTATTATGAATTTTTTTTTTTTTTGAGACAAAGTCTTGCTCTGTCACCCAGGCTGGAGTGCAGTGGTGCAATCTCAGCTCACTGCAACTTCTGCTTCCCGAGTTCAAGCGATTCTCCTGCCACAGCCTCCCAAGTAGCTGGGATTACAGGCAGCTGCCACCACACCCAGCTAATTTTTGTGTTTTTAGTAGAGATGGGGTTTCACCATTGTGGGTAATCCCCCACATGGGCACTGAGGAAGGAGAGCTCTGCAAACCCCAGGCACAATTAGTGCCTGAAGAATATCTTAGTTTATAGTGTTATGACTCAGCTATTTCCTTTATATAATCCTTTATATATAATCATGTATTAGTTTATAGCAGGAAGGATAAATGCCTGAAGTATAACTTACTGCTTACATATATCTAGCTTTTATAATCATACTTAGTACTTACATCTAGCATACTTAGTTCCATATAATTTTTTATATAGTCATATAAATATTATAGTCTATATAATGATATAGATATTCTATATAATCAAATAGGTATTGTAGTCGGAGCTGTACCAACACATTTAGTGCCAACTTATATAATCCTTCTACATAACAATATTTTAGTTTATGGAAGGAGGAATGCCTAGAGCAGTCACAGAACAGAAGCAGTACATAGGAAAACAGCCAGATCAGGACAAGAACCAAAGACCCTGACGGTGGCGTCCCTGTCTGAAAGGGCATACAGTGTATGGCAGGCTTGGAGCAAGAGCCTCTCCTCCTAAAAAGGGAGTTGTAATATCTTGCATCCAATTCCTGTGGAAAGTAGGCCTCAGGCCTGAGATCCCTCAAATAACCGAGGGAGAAGAACCCCTCTGGTGTGAGCAGGTCACGGCAGCTGTACACCCTGTCAGCCTTTTCTCGCTTCTGTGCTAGCTCAAATCATCCTCCCAGAAAATGTCTTAGAGAAGAGCACAAGTCTGTGAGCTCCCACTGCACTGGTTTACAGTATACTTCTATAAGAATCCTCTGAAGTCTCCAGCCCCCAGACAAGACGTGTTGCACACAACACTTGTTGCACACAGCCCACCTCCCTGTCTCGGTGACCTAATGGGGATGGACTCCCTTTCTGTACAAGACCCTCTACTACTGCTCATGGCATGGCCCTACTGCTCACGGCCCACCTCTCTGCCCAGGTGACCTAATGGGGTGGCCCCTTCGCTTGCTATTCAGGTGATTATGTATGCCCTATCATTAAGCCTATAGATAACCTCACTCATGACCCTTCCCCCTGCCTTGTACCTAATAAATACAGATGCTTCTGGGCATCTGGGGCCTTGCCGGTCTCCTCTCTTAGGTGGTTTGGCCCCCCGAGCCCAGCTGCTCTTCTCCAGTTCCTCTGTGTCCTGTGTCTTTATTTCTTGGATCTTGAGCCTCAGCATAGCTATAGGGGACACCCCACCACCCAGTAGGGCTATGGCCCTACACACCATGTTGGTCAGGATGGTCTCGAACTCCTGATCTCAGGTAATCTGCCCACCTCAGCCTCCCTAAGCCATGATGTCCTACCACATTTTTTTTTGAGATGGCATTTCATTCTGTTGCCCAGCCTGCAGTGCAGTGGCATGATCTTAGCTTACCACGACCTCCGTCTCCTGTGTTCAAGCGATTCTCCTGCCTCAGCCTCCCAAGTAGCTGGGATTACAGGCAATCACCACCAAACCCAGCTAATTTTTGTATTTTTAGTAGAAATAGGGTTTCACCATGTTGGTCAGGCTGGTCTCAAACTCCTGACCTTAGGTGGTCGGCCCATCTCGGTCTCTCAAAATGCTGAGATTACAGGTGTGAGCCACCACGCCCAGCCATGAAATTAAAAAAAAAATTTTTATGTATTCATTGATATGACTAAAGATTTATATTTTTCAACTCAATTTGAATAGGTTCCATAATGCTATACTCTTTAGAGTTATTTATTGCCCTAATTAAGACCACCATCTTCACATCCAGGCAGATGGATTAGCCTCCTAAAGTATAGATGAGGATTAGCCTTCTGAACTACAGAAGAAAAAGAGAACACCATGCACATGTTGTCAGCGTCACATTCCATCAGTTCTAATTCTAAAATTATAGATAATAATACCATGTGTAATTGTCAACTCAGTTACATTGCAGCAAACAAGGTGGCATTTCATTTCTTATTCTAGCTAATCCTTTTACCTGTATACTGGATTCATTCCCTCTTGAGTTTCTTAAATCTGTTTTTGAAATTATTTTCACTATCTTTTACATCTTTTTTCTTTGACTTGTCTTAGGTTTGCAAGATTTTACAGTCTCTTCTAACTAGTAAATAAATAAGTAAACAAAGAAATAAATAGACTCCCATTGCTTTGCCATTCACTCAAGTACACATTGCTATATTTTCCCTTCCACTGCTTACATTTTCTGAAATGATAATGCTCTTTAATCCCTATTCATTCTTCAGTGTGATTCAACAATATTTCTTCTTTCAAACCCCATGGTAGGTATTCAATGTTGGATTCGTTAGACCAAATTACATTATAATTTTCTACCACAGTAAGTAAATACTGTCTACTACTCCTATTTTGTCTCCTATTAATTTTTCAGAATCTTGTCTTTTGTATTCCCCATACCCTACCATATCTCAGATTATTCCATGTCACCCTGTAGTGGCCTTTAATCTTGACATGTACTTTTTAAAGACAAGGCCTTCTTCTATTAATCCCTGCACATATGTAGTCAAGACATTTTATTTTAGAGTTTAAGACAGAAAATATTGTCAGTTTTTCTGGTTATAAGTGAATGAGTATGACTGTGTTCCAATAAAACTTTATTCACAGTTTGGCAGTAGGCCAAATTTGGACCATGTGTCAGTTTGCTGAATCTCACTCTATCATATCACCAGATGGTTTCTTTATCCATGCCTGTGGTAGCTACTGCCTATTATAAAATGATGACATCCACGTATTTCTTCCGTCTAACATTTCTCTCAGTTTCACACATATTCTTAGCAACAGACTGAACATTTCCAGATGTTCTATTACATAAACCCAAAATATTTTTTAACATGGCACAAAATCAAAAATTCTTTATATGTAATTCATGCAGTCCTTGCTGTCCAGTAAACACATAATTACTACTCCGAACCAGCTTAAATTATATTTACTATATATATAGCTATTCCTCACCTCTGTTGTTAAAAGTAATTATTTTTATGTGTTTTCCTTTAACATTATGTTAATGTTAGTATTATGAAACTTAAAAAAATTCATTGTGACCTAAAGGGCTCTATTTTCCACTGAGGGGCTTATTCATTATAGACAAAAAGTAAACTTTATTTCCTTTTATTTATTAGCAGTTAATATAGTTTTATTATTCCATAGTTAACTCACAAATATCATAAAATCTATTAATATAAATGTGAAATACATATATATTTTTCTAAGAGTATGAAACTGTTTCCACACTATAATCTGAGAATGTCAAGAATGTTGGTACGGTTCACTCCGAGTGCATTAACTGCTGTAATAATTTCAAAATTATAATGTTTTACCACCGGAAAGCTTATTTCTTTCCAATACAACCAGTAGAGCGTAAGACGGCTCTACTCCTTCCGGTTATTCAAGAACTCACGCTTCTGTATCCCATGACTCTGCTCTTGTCTTGATCCTAGAGACCTCTGCATTCAGCCAGCAGATAAAGAAGCAATATGAGGATCACACTTAGGAGACTTATATACATCGGACTGAGAGACGGTACCTGTCATTTCTGCACACTTTCCAATGGACGGTCCTCACTAACATGCCCACAATTAAACACAACGGATTACACAGCAAACAACCAATTCCAATTTGTATTTGAATAAAGAATGATATTTATTTGGCCAAAACATCAGGTTACTTAGTCACAATTTTCCCTTATAGCTTCCTTAAAATTAGAGTTCTTATGAAACATTCTGAATGATACATTACTTGTGTCTCATTCTCTTTTATATAATTAAAACAGAATGTAAGAAAGTATGTTATAATAATTTTTTATCAATTTTCTGTTCTCCTTGATATTTTAAGATATTCTCTTTTTTGAAATGAGGAATTTATTTATTTTGCACATCTTTTTGTTTTATTTTATTTTAAATCTATAAATACTTGTATATATTTATAAGATACAATATAATATTTGTATTTTTTCTTAATTTTAATTTTTTAATTTGTATTTTTAATTTTATGTTCAGGGGATATATGTGCAGGTTTGTTACATTGGTAACTTGCATGTTTGAGGGTTGGCGTATGGATAATTCCATCACCAAGGTAGTAAATATAGTACCCAGTAGGTAGCCTTCCAACCTGCATTCTCCCCACATTCCCCCCTCAAGCTGTCTCCAGTTGTTGTTCTCTTCCTTGCATCCATTTGTATCTAGTGTTTAACTCTCACTTATAAATGAGAGCATGCAATATTTGGTTTTCTATTCCTATGTCAGTGCAACTTCAATAAAGTTATTTGCCAAGGGAGATGTCCAGAATGAAGAGTTCATTCTAGGGTCTTATAGTTTGAGGTCTTGCATTTAAATGTTTTATCCACCTTGGGTTAATTTTTGTATATGATGAAAGGAAGGGGCTCAGTGTCAGTCTTCTGCATATGGCTACCCAGTTCTCCCAGTACTGTTTATTGAATAAAATGTTATTTTCCCATTGTATTTCATTATTCACTTTGTCAAAGATCAGGTGGTTTTCAGTGTGTGGCTTTATTTCTGAGTTTTCTAACCTGATTCATTGAAATATGTTTCTGTTTTTCTACCAGTACCATGTTGTTTTCGTTATTGTAGCTCTGTTGTATATAATTTGAAGTCAGGTAGTGTAATGCCTCCAGTCTTACTCTTTTTGTTTAGGATTGCTTTGGTAATTTTGGCTCTTTTTTGCTTTCATATGAGTTTTAGAATAGCTTTTTATAAAGCAAAAAAAAAAAAAAAAAAAAAAAAATATTCCTAACGTGAGATTTGACAGGAATGGCATTGAATCTGTAAATTGCTTTGAGAAGTATGGTCATTTTAGCAATAGTGAGTCATTCTATCCATGAGCATGGAATATTTTTTTTCATTTGTGTATGTCATCTCTGATGTCTTTCAGCAGTGTTTTGTAATTATATTGCAGAAATTATTCATATCCATGGTTAATTGTATTCCTTGATATTTTATTTTTTTGACTATTGTGAATAAAATTGCATTATTGATTCATCCCTCAGCCTGGATGTTACTGATGTATAGAAATGCTACTGATTCCTGTACATTGATGTTGTATCCTGAAACTTTACTCAAGTTGCTTATCAGTTCTAGATGCTTTCTGGTGGATTCTATAGAGTCTTCTAGATACAGAATCCTATCATCTGTGAAGAGAGATAGGTTGACTCCTCTTCCTATTTGGATGCGTTTTATTTCTTTCTCCTTCCTGATTACTCCAGCTGTGATTTCCAGTACTTTGTTGAATAGGACTGCTTTCAGTGGGCATCCTTGTCTTGTTTCACTTCTCAAGGGAAATGCTTATAGCTTTTTTTTTTTTCTTTTTTTTTGAGATGGAATCTCACTCTTGTTTCCCAAGCTGGAGTGCCATGGTATGATCTCGGCTCACCACAACCTCCACCACCTGGTTTCAAGTGATTCTCCTGCCTCAGCCTGCTGAGTAGCTGGGATTGTAGGCATGAGCCACCATGCCTGGCTAATTTTGTATTTTTTAGTAGAGACAGGGTTTTTCCATGTTGATCAGGCTGGTCTGGAACTCCTGACCTCAGGTGATTCGCCCACCTCGGACTCCCAAATTGCTGGGATTACAGGCATGAGCCACCATACGAGCCACTTCCAGCTTTTGGCCATTCAGTATGATGTTGGCTGTGGGTTTGCCATAGATGGCTCTTGTTATTTTAAGTTATGTTCCTTTGATGCCTTAGTTGTTGAAGGTTTTAACATGAAGAAATGTTGAATTTTATCAGAGGTCTTTTCTTCATCTATTAAGGCGATTATATATTTTTTGTGTTTAATTCTGTTTACGTGTTGAATAACGTTGATTGATTTGCGTATATTAAGTCAACCATGAATTTGCAATTCACATAGTTGTTTTTCATATTGCAAGTTGGAAAATCACCTTCTTCACCCAAAATAAAGTGTATACTGTAATTTTGAAAAAATTTGTAAGCATAAAAAGTTTATATCTGTATTATATTTTACATATATATTTTGTTAATATATTACATGTAAAATATAATAAAGTTCTGTATTTGCCTTGATGAAAGGCATACAAACTCCCTTAGACCAATATTTAAGGACACGTAAGAGCTGAATACTTTGAAGTGATGTAATTATTTGCCTTCACAAGCTATAATCCCATTCCTAAGTGATAGAATAACAATTTTTCACAATGCCTCACACTTTCGCTGCCTCTGTATAATAATCCAGGGTATTTCCTCTGCCTGATTTGAGTGCCTTGTCTCATCCATTCATAACTCCTCCCTGTTATAAAGACAAACTCAAAGGCTCCCTTCCAAGAATGTTCCCTGAATCACCTTTATAGAAATCTTCATTTTGGTTTGGAAACCACAGCATTTAAAATTTTTTCTAAGAGGTACTATCATTTTCAATCTAGTATTATAATTTCTATGGCCGTATACTATATGTATTACCTCATAAGCATTTTTAATAAACCATCACTACTTTAACTGTTTTTATTTTATAATTTTTTAAGCATTTTTCACTTTCTTGCAGTAGGTCTTTCATTTACAATTTTTGAATTATGAATAATATTAGTTTAGTGTAGAAAGATGACTTCTCAGATGTGTCAGAAAAGCAAATATATCTCTCAAAGCATATTAAATATGTACTTAAAGCCCCAAAATAGAATAATATCAATGTACCCTATTAAATCAATAATAAGAGATTCTATTGCAACAGAATGATGCAAAATTCATTATTTCTATTATAAAACATAAATTTTAAATATGGTAACAGGAAAATGCATAAAGTTCCTTTAATAAACACGTAATTCCAGGAGGCTGAACATGTGTACAAAGGTACATTAAATCAGAGTATAGAAGTATAATAATAGAAACATGTACTCGATCTATTTAAAAAACATCCATAACATGTTTGCGTAGGGTCATTCAGCCTCCTTCAATAGTTTTCAGTGCTTACTTTGAGCTCGATTCTTCCAGCTTTTTTTCATTGCCTTGGATAATTTTCATTACCGTCTCTTTTTTATCTATTTCTTTCTTTTTTTTTTTTTTTTTTTTTGCAGCATCATAGTTCAAATGGGATTTTTAATAATCCAGTTAAAGTTACCCAAATTATTCTTTCTGGGAAATAGTTTAACTTTTACCTTGTTTATAGTCCTTCTGTGTGGAGTAATCCCACATGCATCTGTCTCCACAGTAACTACTGTACTTTCAGTTTCTCTCTTGTATCCTTTTTCCTCTGCCTTTCATTGTTTTCTCTGTTCTTTAAAAAAAGTCTTCAAATAATTGTATGATCTTCTGCTTTCTGGCTTCATCCAGTTCCTAGAGTCTTTTTAACATTATCACTTTATATCTAAGTTGGATTTGTTAAAACCTGTAGACACATATACTAAAAATGTTCTTTGCTATCACATATGATGTTCTCTTGCCATGGCAATTTAGTCACATTTGTTGAGTATTTATAGGCTTGTGATATTTTGCATGAGGTAATTTTGTAATAAAATCAAATTGTACAGATATAAAAAAGTTATTGTCTTCTCTAGAAAGTGGCATAGAGTCCCAACTTTTATATAATGGGGGAATATTTTTCCTCTTGTTAATCTTGAAGTTATCACTTTTATTAAAAGTATACTGTAAGAGTAGACAAGAGATAGCATATGGAAAGCTATCACTGTGATTTGGAAAGGAATATCACACATATTTAAAAATTACATTCTTAATGTAATAAGTATAAAGCAGAAAGCAGGAAGCATATATGAAAGTAAAACAATGTAAGGCCTAGATATTTTTAAATGGAAGAGATTTATATGAGAGTGTAACTAAAACAGTAATACTGATTCTGCCAGGCACGGTGGCTCATACCTGTAATCCCATCACTTTGGGAGGCTGAGGCAGGTGGATCACCTGAGGTTGGGAGTTCAAGATCATCCTAACCAGCATGGAGAAATCCTGTTTATAAGAAAAACACAAAATTGGCCTGCCGTGGTGGAGCATGTCTGTAATCCCAGCTACTTGGGAGGCTGAGGCAAAAGAATTGCTTGAACCCAGAGGCAGAGGTTGTGGTGAGCGAAGATTGCATCATTGCACTCTAGCCTGGGCAACAAGAGTGAAACTCCATCTCCAAAAAAAAAAATACTAATTCTACATGAAAACAATTATCTTAGTATAAATTTGTGGCAGTAGTAGGCAGGATCATGTCAGGGCAAGGATAAAAATTAGTGAGAGACAAGGAGAACTCAAACAGTAACTTGATTGAAATAGATGTTTTATAAAGCTTGGTAAAAATTATAAGTGACAAAAAATTATAAGCACTCTTCTGTGAGAAATTAAACCAGGTAGTATTTTCTTTTGCAGAAAGTATTCCCAGTCAAGTTTATTGTAACTTTGAGAGATTTGAATTGATGTTTCCACCAATTAAAATATGAGAACTTCATTTCAACCTAGTTAATAAAAAAGTTGAAATTAATTCCTTCAACTGAAACATCTAAGGCAAAAATAAGTTTAGAAATAAATGGACATGAATTCAAACAATATCATCTGGTCTCTATTTCTCCATCTCTCAGATAAATCCATTTCGTGTAGCAAACATGGGCCTTTGGCAGCTTGCTTTCACATTTTTTTTCTCAAATAGCAACTCCAACTTTCCTGCCCTTAAATCTGTCAATTTCATAGAGACAACTCTGATTTGATTACCTTAGACCAAATTGAACCACTCACTGCAGTAAGAAGGAAAGGATACTTTAATCATGTCATCCAAGTGTTTATATATATATATATAATTTTTTTTTTTTTTAATGAGGTCTTGCTCTTGTTGCCCAGGCTGGAGTGCAATGGTGGGATCTCAGCTCACTGCAACCTTCACCTCCCTGCAACCTCCGCCTCCCGAGTTCAAGCGATTCTCTGGCTTCAGACTCCCAACTACCTGGGATTACAGGCACCTGCCACCATGCCTGGGTAATTTTTGTGTTTTTTAGTAGAGATGGGGTTTCACCATGTTGGCCAGGCTGGTCTCGAACTTCTGACCTCAGGCGATCTGCCCCCATCGGCCTCCCAAAGTGCTGGAATTACAGTCGTGAGCCACTAAGCCTGGCCGAGAAAGATTCTTTACTAGAAGAAAGGGTAAGATGTTCCAGGTAAGCATCAAAATAAAACATACAAATAGATGTCCATTACATACCTGACATTCACATTTTTCTGAACATTTGTTACCACGTTTGATGGATTTTTACTGATACTAAAAATTGCTTTTCTTTTATAAATAAACCTTATAAATGACTGCATTTTCTCTTATGTTGCATCAATTTCTAGTCACATATCCTAGCAAACCACACAGTGATCCAGATGTATTTTAAAAGCATCTTTTAATTTGTATCTTTTTTCTATTTTACCACATTCTTCTATACCTAAAGAAAAATGTTTTATTTTTACTTGAGGCTAATTTTTATATCATCATATAATTTTTCTAGCATTTTCTCTTATTTCCTCTAAAACATATAAAATATTTCCATTTATTAGTTAATATTAAAGTCTTTCATGTCTAGGGTATGAATTATTATAAACATCTCTTTTGGACTCGGGTCCAATGAGTTAACAATTAAAGACTCAACCGTGGAATCTCTAGGCAGGCATTTGCTAATATCACTGAGTAACAATATTTTCCTTCAATGTTCTGTAGTGTCCCACTTTCAATATGCAGTCTTCTGAGTTTTACTTCCCTAGAGATATAGTTAGGAAAACGTTCCACTTGGGGAGGCCGAGGCGGGTGGATCACGAGGTCAAGAGATCGAGACCATCCTGGTCAACGTGGTGAAACCCTGTCTCTACTAAAAATACAAAAATCAGCTGGGCATGGTGGCATGCTCCTGTAGTCCCAGCTACTCGGGAGGCTGAGGCAGGAGAATCGCTTGAACCCAGGAGGCGGAGGTTGCGGTGAGCCGAGATAGCGCCATTGCAGTCCAGCCTGGGCAACAAGAGCGAAACTCCGTCTCAAAAAAAAAAAAAAAAGAAAAAAGAAAAACGTTCAAAACGTACACTATGAGTTTGGAGAGCTATTTTGTTAGTACCATTATCCCAGCTTATATATTTTGTTGGTGCAGCTGCCAAAAGAATGTAAAACCTAATTGTTTGGAACTATTTTGATTCACAACTACTTCACCCAATAATCAAGTTATTTTTCAAATATACTCCAAAAGTATGATTGTCTTGCTTATTTTTATTTCATTGCAATTGATAGCATAATTTTATGTATATTAAAGCAAACCATATTGACAAAATGCTTAAAAGGCAAACAGTGAAGTCAGTCTATTGAGATCAAATCCAAATCTACATGTTAGCTGTAATGGAATTAATGTCCTATTATTATTAACATTAAATTAATATTTTAACCAATCATGACAATTTTGATGGCCTTGTCAAAATCCAAGTGATTTCAAATAAAATTGAAGAGACAGATTGAAAACAACATTTTAATAAATAATATAAATATTTGCCTAAAATATACTTATTGTTTGTCTTCGAGACTTCTTAAAACTGTATTTAAGGTACCTTATAAAAATGCAGAGATTTTGTATCTATTTCCAATATATGTTAATTGCGCTTTTCTAAGAGATAGTGTAAAATTGTTTTAATAATATCGTTGTCTTGATGTTGTATTTGAATCACTTGGAAGATGGAAGAAATATTCCTCTACTGGGCTGTAATTTTATTTATTCTCTTGGTACGTCCTATTACAGCTCATAAATTCCAACATAAATGAAGTTAAATTATCTGTCCTAATGATTTATAGAAGGCCTTGAAACACAGATTTTATTTATAAACAAATAAGAATATTTTGTTATTGTATATAATGTCATCTTGATGGTTTTCATACAATAGGACTATAAATATTATATGACTAATTTGTTTTGGGCAAGATTTTGATTAATACATCGTGTTATTTTGTATTAAAATTAACCCTAACATTTAATTGCATATATTAGCACATCACATGCTTATGTTAAATATATCAGTAAACTCAATTCTTTTCAAAATATGTTTATATATTAACATACAGATAAATATATATGTTTATACACACGGACATATGTGTGTACACGTATATGTATGTCTACATACAAAAATACTGCTAGTACTTAGAAATATTTCCATATATGCTATATTTTAACGAGACTTCCAACAAAATCAAGCAAGTAGAAATTATTTTATAACCTCTGATTAAAAATATATATAAGGCTGTCAAACCTTTCATAATATTGTAAATATGAAAATGCTTTTAGAGAAAAAAAAATGCTTTAAGAAGATACTCCTGTCTCTAAAAGGAATGCTCTAAATTCTGGTTAGGCTTTTTCCTTCAAGAGTTTTAAAAAAAATTTGTATATCAGAGTTCTATAAAGTACTTTTTCTGTCAGTGAAATTAATCGTTACACAAGAATAAAATTGACATTTCAAACATTATGGTTTCCTTCCTTTTCCACAGTGCAGTCTTAGAGTATAATCATTACTGAAAGTGTATGTTTCAAAGCATACAACTGCAGTAACATTTTATACTGCAGCTACATTTATTTATTTTTACGTATGCACTATGCTATGAATTAACTGATGTGCTGAGAGACATTGGTGCCATGTAAAGTAAATATTTAAAGAAATGCTTATTACTTCTGTATGTGCTTATTTACTTTATTATTCAGGGACTGAAAAAATGATGCCTGGAGAACAAAGATAGAACTGGGTAGCAGTAGAGGCTAAACTTCTGATTTTGGCTTTTAATATTTATTCTCACAGAAACACCATAGTAGTAAACTCAAATAAGCAAAATATCTTTATTGAGTAGACAATTCCTGATGCAAAAAAGTACACAATTGTGTCCAGTATGTTCTGAATATTTTAGAAAATGAATAAGCAACACAACATTACATCTTATTTGGCTTAAGGTAATTAAGTATCAATGCCACAACTACTGCCGTGGAAAAGCTATCAAATGTGATTATATGGGAGACTGCACTGTGTGGAGTAAATGAGAGGAAAGTTTTTAGCTCTACTCAAAGCAAATATTGACTGTTGTCTTCGAGGATTTTAAAATTGGTATTCTGTGCTACAGCTCTGTGATTCATTCTGATCTCACAACAACAACATAACATAAACAACCAGAAAGATCAATCTATGTGAAAGGAGTTTAGGGTAGTTATACAAAGCTCAACAACAGACTGAAATCATTGAATATATTAAAAAAAGAAAATCTTTCCCAGAAATTGAGCTTTAAACATCAGGTACTTGAAGATTTTAAACAGATATATAAGCAAAGAAGAGATATTTGGACACAGGCTAAACCAACGAGGATAAGAACATGTTCAACAAAATATTATTCAGACTGGTCAAGAAAAGTTCCCAGTGATGTAGGTGATATTTACTGCCATTTATTTCAGTAAGAAGAAATCAGAAATTGTCAGAACTTAATTTATGCTATTATTTATTTTAGGCACAGAATTATTTTTAAATACATAGTGTTTGTATTATAATACACTGACTTATTAATTTATTTTACTGTTCTAGCTTTACTAGAGTATATTTTAATTGGTCTAGATGTGAATCACAGACTCTAATATAAAGGTAGATGTTTAGATTTTGATGTTTGTCTGTGTTGATAGGGTTCTACCCTACCCACAGTCTGTCCTTGAATTTGTAGGATTTCAATGCCCCCTCGATTAAATCATTATTGAGATATAATGTTATTCTAAGAAATAAGAGTAGATAGGGGTAAATGAGCTATGTGAAACACATCTTTATATATTCTAAAGTGATCAGAAAGACAAAATTTTGTAGGTAACAGTGTTGCCTGTAACAATTGTTGTGTTTCATGTACACAAGATGTTCTTGTGTCTCATATTTAACAAAGTGTTCAAAAATTATTATTTTTAAAAAGAAAAATGACATTGTATTGGTGAGATAATATAAGTGAGGTGAGATTTAAAATGTTATTATAAAATAAGCCTTATCTAATACCAGAAATGCACTGTTATAATTTATAAGTGAATACATCAATGTGATTGGTGAGATAATATAAGTGAGGTGAGATTTAAAATGTTATTATAAAATAAGCCTTATCTAATACCAGAAATGCACTGTTATAATTTATAAGTGAATACATCAATGTGACTTCATATATGGGAAAATATAAATGTTTTCTATTAATTCTAATAAAAAACAGAACTTTAAGCATTTTGGTGAAAAGAGAATTGTGAAATATATAGAAGCTTAATAAGTAGGAGTGGCTACATGGCAAAATATATATATTTCCAGATAATAATTCACTTCAATTTTAATATATATTGCACATTATACTGGGAAGCATTTTAATGGTAATTTTAACAGATCATTAATTTCAATAGTATTTTAACATCATAGTCATCAATTAGACATGATACACAGTAACAATTTTTGGTGAAACTGCCTAACCAGTTTTTTTATATTTTATAATGAAAAAAACCCTTAATAATTGATCTATAATTTTCTATTAAAAAATTAAATTGTAATTTAAGCCAAAGGTGCCAGTATATTACCATATTCTTCACTCTCTTCAAGTAATGAATAAAAACCAAAAATATAAATTACTTGTACTTAGTCAAGATTTTATATCTTCACATAAATAAAAGCCACATCCCATTTTTTCTTAACTATAACCTTCTACAATCAATGTTTTAAGTTAAAGCAATGTGATAAAGGATATCAATTCTCATTCTAGATAAATCTTTCTGTGGCCAACTCCAAAAACATATTCACCACTCAAAATATTTAAAGTAGTTTTCCAAATTTAATTCATTTAAAAATGTTCTTAGGCACGTTTCAAATGGAAGGAAGCCAGCAATACACTTTAGAAACATAGATTATGATGGGGTACTCCAGAAACGTAGGATATAGACTTAATAAAGTCAGTGGGAAGTGAATAAATGGGGGAGGAAGGATATGTATGTGTAAATTTGTACATATTGAAGAAAGTCAACTGAAATAAATATGCTTTAAGTATTTTATAAAAATAAATTATATACACATAACTCATTTATTGAATCATCTGCCAGGCACATAATTTATATATTTCAAATTAGTAATATATCTAGCAAATACACTTATTTACAATTTAACAATGTCAAATTATGGCTTAAAGAAATTCAAATGCTTGTCCAAGATCAAATTATTAAATGACCAGGCATAGTCTTGGACCCAGTACTGAGTGATATCTAACCATTATTCTTGACTACCATAATATCTGGTCACATAGAAATTTCTAAATACAGAGATATGTTTATTTGGAAATAAGGGCTTTAGATTAAGTAGCTATTGATGCAAAGAATAATGTGGGAGATGTGAAGAATTGAAAATTCCATGTAAGAGGAACAGCTCAAGCAAAGACCTGAGGGAAAAAAAAAAAAAAAAGAGCATCTTCTGGATTTGAAGACACACTACAAAAAGGAACTTAGCTTTATTTGTAATAATATGCTACCACCACTAAATGGTTTCCATAAGGAAAATATCATATTAATGTGAAGCTGAATCTAAAAATCACAACAGAACTCTGAGTTGAAGATAAATATCCAGAAAGGAGACCTGTGCAGCAAAACATAACTGCCAAGAAAGGGCCAGGAAGCCAATGAATTCTTACTTATCTATGCTTTTATTATCACCCTCTGTTAAAGGGTGATAATCCCAGGGTGACTCCCCTGCTCCTGCTAACACACGCTTGCTAATTGTTGAAGTTCTGTTGAATGCAACATTGTTACTGTTTATCAGGCCCAGAATATCCCTGTCCACATCATGCTGATATTTCACTCTAGTTACCAATAAATAACCTTTAAGGAAATTTACTTATTTTGTACCCTGGCTGCCAGGTTGACTTGTCAAACAAACACCTCTGCAGTATGTTTCAGCAGAGAGAAAGTCTGATCTCATACTCCAGAGCAGTGAGCTAGCTCTTCGAGCCTTCAGGACTCACAGAAACCTGCAGAGCCAAAATTCTTAGGGCATTCATTCATTGTTCTCATTTTATGTTTTAACATCTTGGGTTTCCCCAACTGGTTTAACCGGGTTTTTTCTTGGATGCCGGTGATCCTTGTGGGTTCTTGGCCTCCAACCTCTTAAGGAATAAGCGGTGGGGCCGATGCAGGTGGACGGTACGCTTGTAAAGCGAATATTGGACCCAAAAGGTGTTGTGCAAAGGAAATTTTATTTAGGTAGAGAAAAGAGAAGGAAAGGAGAAGAGAAAGGTTTCCAGGAAGAGTGTGGAAGGGGATTCCAGAGGGGAAATCCCGGAAGGAGCTCCCACCGTGTGGGAGGGGATTCCAGAAAGTTGAAAATCCGGCGCAGGTGAGGGAGCACAGACTTTTATCCTGGGAGAAACCCCCACCTTCTCCAAGACCCTGGGCCAATGAAAGGAGTTCCTTAGAACTTCCCCTGGAGTGATTGACTTTTAGTTTCTTCCCACGCCTGCGAAATTCAAACATAAACCCTGTTGAGTCTCCCAGATGGAGAGAGATGGGAGGGAAATTCTTGCCCTTAAAGCTACGGCACCTCATGGACCCTGAAAGAGAACACATTCCTTCACCAGGGTCCTGATCTTGCCATAACAAAACTGGCATGGGTGAGAATTTAGATATCTTTCAAGTTTCATAATCCTTACTATCAGATATTGCTCTTGCTCCTCAGCTATGCTAACTATCGCAATGCGGGATAAAATAGCTTTGTTGTAAGCTACTAAACTAAGGAGCAGGATGTATGCATAAGCAGTGATAGTCTTCAGATCAGGATGGAAGTTCTAATCTGTGAGGAAAGGGAGGGGAGGACGAGGCAGGCAGAAAAAGCTTCAGATGCAGCTTAGGCCTGAGAATGTCTTGGTAGGCTATTGGCGAGTTTTCAAGCAAATGTTTCCCATTAAAAAGGATTCTACATCAAGCAATATTAGTGTTCTGGTACACTTGCTGTCCTCAGTCATTAGTTGGAAGTATGTCTCTCTAAAGAATTAACATTTGAGCAGAGTCCAGAATGATGAAAAGAAATTAGTAATTGACTGGTGTAAGCTGACTATTTTCTCTCTTCAAGATATCAGAGCACTCAACTGTGAGCACCCAATTTCAAAGTCGTTATTATTTATCCTATATACCTCAAATGACAAAATACTGAATCACATAGTACATCCCTTTCAGGTGTATTCCCTTCCAATTTGCCACATTTGTGATATGTCATCATACTACTGGCACCCTATTAGTTCTATTAACTAGAATGCAGCATATTTAAAATGTGGCATATGATAGAGCTATCAGGTCCCACGGTAATGTGTTCACCACTTCACCTCTTTTGAAATAAAGTTGGTTCAGTGGATTAAGGTGCTGTTACAAATCATACATTGATTGTTCCATAAAATGAATGATGTTCACCTTACCTCCATCATTGAAGTGCTGCTACCTGGCTGCTTCTTTCAGGAATTATATTACAGTCAATTGGAGAGCCCAGTTCAGCAACAGCACCTCGTACTTTTGGTGTTAGTCTACAGGGAGAACATCTGCCACTGAGCTGCTTTATGATATCAGTTCCCTCCTCAAATAGGCTGTTATTGCAGCCATTGTAAATGGAGTGTCACACCTCTCTTGTATTGGAACCAAGATTTCTGGTTTCTTGTGTCTGACATTTGGTATTTCTTACTTCGGGACTTTGCTCCTTTCGTTCATTCCCAGCCTTTGCTCTTCTGCAAGCATCATTCCGTGTAATGAGGGTCATTGCTACTTTCTTAGTTTCCACGTGCCAACTCAACTCCACGTGCATCAGAATTGGCCCTGAGGACCATTCCAGAACATTAAGTCCCAAGTCACAGGAAAGGGCTCAGATATTGACAAAATCCATTATCCACTTTTAAAATGTGTGTGCATTCGCATATCTCATTTAGCTCCCTTAAAATATTCACTCTTTGCATAGTCTCATGGTCCTGTGAGTATATATTTTCTAGGTTCATCAGCTCCTCCATTTTAAAATTCCTTTTTTATTTTAGTATACAAAGCGCTTTTCTGGTTTTTTTTTTTTTTTTTTTTTTGTTTTTTCATGTTAAGACTAGAACTTATTTATTGGTCTGCTGGCAGAGAAGGAAAGTATGTCAGATTCTGAGAAGAGAATTGTTCTGCCAATAAGCCTCTTGATAATCGTCAAGCAAAGGGCTGCCACTATCCTCTAAAAAGGGACTCAAGCATTCAGGATCATGGTGCATCTACCCCTGTGTCCCTATGCAAATATCACTTCTCCATTCTTTCCTCTACTTGCATCGACTATGGCATAGGGAATGCTCTTAGGCTAAGAATTATGTCTTCTCTGAATTCCTATTACTTTCTACAATTATGCTCTATGCCTGATATCAAACTGTCTTCACTGCCTAGCTGCAGAAAATGATGGTTTCTTTAACAACTGCCAAAGAGGCATTCTGATTTTCATAAATTGCTTTTAACAGTTGATTAATAGATCTGAGCCTATGATTTTTTCAGGTAAATTAATCATCGGAGCTTAGCAACACCAATTCTACTGTTATACTGTTGCTGCCAGCTCTCTCATTAATCTCAAACACCTGCGACATTGCATTGCCAGTACATCCTCTTCCTGCTATATCCCATTCTAGCCCATCATAGATGAAGCCTTAGCGATTACACTGTACAGCATTTTGAGAACTGTCCAGACTCTATTTGGAATCAGTGTTGAGATCCTTATTGCCATCTAGAATTACACCCTCCAGGCCTCTTTCTTAGGATGACTGTCTCTGGAATGATAAAGAATAAAAATGTCAAAAAAGGGTAAAAATAGTTATAAACGCTATCAAACAATATGAAAATCCTAAACTCCCAAAAAGTAAAAATATAATGGTTTTGTAACATATTGCACACACTAAAAAGAACGGCACTGTGACAAAAATGATAGTAAAAGTGAAGTCATCTTTAAATTAGGCTGTTTAAAATGGTCAAGTTATCATCTCCTGCCGTGGTGCACTGAGAATAGTAGAACGTCACCTTTGTGACATTTGTGCCTACACTACATTAACCTGAATTTAACCATGAGGGTATATCAGACAAAGCCAAATTGAGGGACATTTTACAAAATAACTGGTCTATAATTTAAAAAAAAAAATGTCAAGGTTCTGAAAAACTAAGACTATCTGAGGAACTATTCCAGATTAGAGAAAACCAAGGAGATGTGACAGCTAAATGTATTGTGTTATACTGGTCTGCAACCTGGAGCAGAAATTAAAACAAACACTTTGCAAGAAATAACACAAAAGGACCACTTGATGGTATCTAAATAATGTCTATTGAACAGATAACACTTCAATGTTAATTTCCTAATTTTGATAACCACAGCATTGATTTATAAGACAATGTTCTTGATTTTAGTAAATGCAAAAGGAATTATTTAGAGGATGAGGAGTGTCGACTTACTTTCCATAGTTGAGAAGATAATAATATATATGTATAGATTTAGAGAAAATTATAAAGCAGATGTGAAATGTTATCACTTGGGGAATCTTTATGAAATTTATATGAGTTATTTATATCTGTCTTGCAATACTTCCCTAAGTCTGAAGTTATCTCAAAATGAAAGAGTTAAACACAGCAATTGATACCAAAAAAAGAGAGAAGAAATCATAAATAGGGCAAATGACTTATTTTAAATACAAAAGATTCTTATTTATTTTTGGCTAAAATACTGTAATTGTATAATAATCTTAACCTTAACAGCTTTGAGAATTTTTCACGGAATAAAGCACTTTTTTTTACAGTGCATGTAACAGCATAGAAATTAACAAAAATAAGTGGAGGAATACAGAAGGAAAAACTACTTCAAAACACTAATATAGTAACAAACCAAATAATCACTTTATTTTATAATTTCTTCCCTAGTGCATGGAATAATTTAAGCTGATGTTTAAAATGCATGTGTTTATATAAGCAGAACTGCAGGTGCAGTCATATTCGTTAGAATTAAGTTTTTTTTTTTCTACACTTTTCCTTAATTAACCAGCAGTAATTTAATATGACTGGCAAATTTAAGCCTCAGTTTTAACTAATACAAATTAAGATAATTATACTGTACAAATAAATTCACTTTTTGGTTATATGATAAATCATCAATTTCCTCTTCATTTCTATTCTTGAAATGTTTGAGTCATGTTACTTTGTTCCATATCATGATTCTTCTTAGTTTCAGTTTAGTGGTGAATGAAGTGACTTAAGCAGTCCATCAAACATTGTGTTCTTGTCATGCAGAGAAATTGCTGTACAGAAAATGTATAAATTACTATTCTAAATCTCTAATATTTTCAAACCATCAAAACTTCCAAATCAGTTGTTTTAAAATCATATGTTTTAAAAATATTCCTTTTCCTGGGTTTGGTGAAGCAGAGAAACATAACTCAAACTTATTTATTTATTCCCCTGAATTGTGATTATCATATATGCTGTCAATTGGTATTTTTATTATTTTACCCTAATATGGTTTGGCTCTTTGTCCCCACCCAAATCTCACCTTGAATTATAATAATCCCCATGTGTCAAGGGTGGAACCAGGTGGAGATAATTGCACTATGGGGGCAGTTTCCTCCATTCTGTTCTCATGATAGGGAGCAAATTGTCACCAGATCTGATGGTTTTATAAGCATCTGGCATCTCCCCTGCTGCCACTCATTCTCTCCTGGCACCCTGTGAAGAGGTGCCTTCCACAATAATTGTAAGTTTCCTAAGAGTCAGTTAAACCTCTTCACTTTATAAATTACCCAGTCTGGGGTGTCTCTTCATAGCAATGTGAGTACAGATATGGCCTAAGTATAAAAGAGTAAATACTGTTATCAAAGCTTATTGTAACCTTGAACTCCTGCTCTCAAGAGGATTCTCCTGTCTCAGACTTCCCAATAGCTAGTACTACAGGCAGGCACCATAAAACCCAGATAATTCTTTTTTCAGTGTAGAGACAGGTTCTCACTATGTTGCCCAGGCTAGTCTTAAACGTTGGCCTCAAGCAATCCTCTCACCTGGGCTTCTGAAAAGGCTAGATTTATAGACATGAGCCACTGAGTGTCTGCCTTTCATGTGTTAATTAAAAACAAGGTAAGATGATCCCTTCCTTAAATAGTATCTAGTAAGCAAAATGTATGAAGAAAGTATACAGTGAAGTGTAATTCAACAAGCAGCTTACAAATATAATTTAAAATAATTACAGTTTTAAGAATCGTATGTCAGCCAGTCATGGTGGATAATGCTATACTTCCAGCTCTGAGAGGCTGAGATAGAAGGATCACTTGAGGCCAGGAGTTTGTGACTGGCCTAGGCAACATAAGGAGACCTCATCTCAAAAAAGAAAAGGTGATTTAAAAATTTAAAAAGGGAATAAAATAAAACTAAAAAAAAAAAAGTTATTTTCCTTGTACAAAAAATTCTGATGGAATACACCAGTAAAATTGGAAATCGCTTGAAGCGCTACTTCCTGGAAATTGTTTTAAATGTCAAAGGATAAAGCTCTCATACTTTATAATAAAATTATACTGCAAAAAACTTTATAAAATTTAGTTTCTATAAAAAAATCCCACCTATGCTTCAGATGATTTTCATTCTCTTAGATGTTATTATTTTCTGTATTTCATTTTCACTATGTGGTAATTTTAATGTTATACATACTAATCTAATTAAAGGGGAGAACATTTCAATAACAAGAAAACGTCAAATTAAAAAAAACACCTTCAATTTCAAAATCTCAGGTTTTCACTATTCTCAACTTGTTCTATTGAAAAATATCATTTTCATAGCTAATATACTAGATTTGCTATCAACTAGCTGTAGAAGCAATGAGCAAGATGTTTCCACCTTCTGATTGCTACACACTGATCTTTAAAGTAGTTGGACTAAATGAAACACAAAAGTCCCTTTCATAAAAAGAAAATCCCTTGATTTATTTTCTTTGTGCAAACAAAGAAACTGTATTTGCTTCTCCTTGTTAAATAGTGAATATCTATTATGTTGTTATGTTACTTTGCTTAAAAATATATTTCTGAATTCATATATCATTATGTAATTTTTAGCCTATCATAAAAACACAAAGTATCAGTACCCTTAAAAACCACATTTCCCAGAGAGTTGTATCCAAAGCTTGTATACCTAAAAGTGTTTATTGTCCATAATGTCCAAAGCCTTTTCTGTCACTTGCTGTCACTGTTTGTGTGTTTGCTGTCGCTCGATATCACCTGCTTTATAATAATAGATGCTGGCACTTTCTTTAGATGCCTTTGTTTTTTTTCACTTACACCTTGTTCTGATGTCCTATTCTATATTACAAATTATTTCAGAAAGAAAAGTGTATTTCTTGTGATCATGACAAACCTTTGAATAAAATAGTTATACGTAATAATTCCCTTTTGTTGATTTGTAAAAAATTAGGGAGTTTCCATTTTTCCTTTAAAGTTTCATCTGAATTGAGTGTTTCAACAAATCAGGCTACATTTTCAGAGACAGACGAGCATGAACTGTCCTTAGCCATCATTTTTTGTGCTGATCATAACTATTTTTTCTGATTTTTTGTTTTTATTCCACAAGAGGCCATTAAAGATTTTTGTTGTTGTTCTTTCAGGTCTCTTTAGGTCTAGTGGCTTTCTGTGTTATGTGTGGTTTACTCTTGTATGCACAGGACATAATTTGTAGTCCCTCCTCCATGCTGTGTTCATGGAATTCTACAATATTAAGACAAGCACTTCTTATTTGTTATGCATGGTTACGAAAACCTTATCCTTTAAAAGAAGATGAACCCAAGAAATTCTATAAGGCCTGTTCCCAAGACCACATGACCATTTCTCAGTGTAATCATGTACTGTTCCTTTTTAAAGAAACAGCAGAAAATGAGGCAGAAGTTTCTTTGCTTTTGAATCATTCAAATCTCTCCGGAGATTAGGTCACTGCTTTCTTTTAGGCTTTAACAACTTGGAATAGCAGGCATGAACCCCCTTCTCATGGAACAATTTCTAATTCCCTTGAACTTTTTTCTCTTCCTAACACAGGTGGGATCAGTGTAGTCTCTGGAGTTCCCATACGTGTAAGGGTCTTACAATGGCATGTGTTTTCAGTCAACTTCTCTAAATGCAAAGTCCGTGATAGTAATTTTTTTTCCCCACTGGCTCAAGTGTTGTTTCAAGGTGAAAGCAATGATAGAAGAGTCTGGGAGGAACACTAAGCAAGCCTGTATCTCAGTTGAAGACGAGCTTCAGTCTGATACCACAAAAAGGTTCCAGGCAAAAATTGTACAACAGAGTTTGTCATACCTTGAGGAAGGGTCACTCACTGCTTCAGGTATAAGATGAAGGAAAGGCAACTCACCTGTGGGAAGAAGAGAGTGCCAATGCGGCAGAGAAAGTTCAGCTCCGAATTGTTAGCAACCAATATGCAATATCAGCTGGGGGATGGATACACTGATTGTTTAAGGGGTCCCGAGCATCCCCAGTACATGGCTAATGATGATAATTCAACTCTATTTGTGTTCCCTCAAAGAAATACTTGAAATGTAGATTTAGATACTCTGAGAAGTGACCCCATGAAGCACTCATGAGGAATTAATAAGTATGAGAGAAGAGAAAAGACAATTATCAGTTCGTTAGTGTGCAGAGTCATACCGTAGACAAATGAGTTGGGGCTCTCTATCTTCCCTGGGGAGTTACCTCTCCTTCTCTGGGTTAGTAGGCAATTGATGCTGAATGATTGCAGTGCAAGAAAGCTCTCAGGAACAGGAAGTAAAAACATGCTCTTCAAATGGGAAGCTGTTTATGTGCTTGGAAAAAATTTAATATAGTTGCCTGTAGACTGAAGTGGACTGTAGTGCATGAATTGTGTATGCTAGATATCTCTTGTACTATCCTATTTTACTCAGGGTCCACAGTGAGTCCCCAGAGTGGAGATGCAATATTCAGCCTTCCAGATTAGCGAGTATCAACCTCTAAAAGAATATTTGAAACAGGAAGGATGGTGAAGAAGTTACACTCCTATGACTATAGCTTCTCCCAAGACAATTTTGTTTATTCGTAACTTTCCTCTGCTACTATTTCACAGTCTCATTTACCTTGGCCAGCATTCCATTGGTCTAGGTACTTTGCCTGGTGAGTTGACTTAGATCTTAATTCCTCAGGGATCTGATTTCTTGATTACCTGTTTTTTTTTTTTGTTTTTGTTTTTATTATCCTATAGTTGCTTTAATTACCAATCCACTGTTAGCACAAGAAAAGGAAGCACAAGTAAGAGCTTGCATTAAGTCCTTCAATTCCACACAATGGTTTCATTGCCCTTTATATAGCCGCATCTTTAGCACATCAAATAGATGAACTTGGATTATTCTTTTCCTGAGAGGAAACCCTGTCTTTGGATTCTGACCTGTCATCCTGAGGATCCCACAAGAAAGCAGAAGAAGTTATGGTGTCTCACGTACTGGAGCCTTCGTTGCACCCTCTGGTCAAAGCATTTTATCTTTGGGCACCACAGTCTCCAATACTGCACAGATGAGAACCTAAAATTCCGCAAGTGAGACAATAGAAATGATGGAGAAAGAAGGCATTTCTTCTTTCTACCCTTTGATTCCCAGACTAGTTATTGGGAAAAAACAGCAGCAACATAAATAGTTGCTGTTTTAACACATATACCAGGGTTCCCAACTCCACATCGTGTATTTGTCAACATGATGCATTTTTCTGAGCCTTTGAAAGGCTATTTAAAATTCCATCATCTCGGCATTGCACAGGTGATCTGAGCAAAAATTGTCCTTCTATGATCATGTGCCCTTCATTGTCTTTCCTTCACTATAAAATTCCCCCCTTCTTGGACTGAGGTCACGCTATGTGTCATGCTAACCCTTAGAAAGTGGTGTTGGCAGAAGCAATGTGATTAGGTAAGAAAAATTCATTTCTAGAATTTGTGACAATCCCAGTAACTACAAATTTTTGCTACTTCTGGCCCTTTCAAGAAAGAGAGGATCCCCAGGAGGCAGAGGTTGCAGTGAGCAGAGATTGCATCATTGCACTCCAGCCTGGGCAACAAGAGCAAAAGTCTGTCACAAAGAAAAAAGAAAGAGAGAGGAAGGAAGGAAGAAAGGAAGGAAGGAAGGAAAGAACCCAAGACTAGCTGATCTTCTTGAATGATAGTGTTCAAGGCTCAGAAAAATAATTTCTAGATGGGTCTAAGGATCACTGAATTCTATGTAAAAAAATGTGGGCCAGAATGATGTATATATCACCTGGCCTTGATATGTCTATAGTCAAAGAATATATGCATGTTAGCATTTTGGGTCTCGGGTACAAAACTCTGATTCAAAAATTCTCAAATATCTAGACATTTTCCTTCCTTTGTGATGAATATATGATCCTTTCAGCAAAGATTGGAGAAAATACATGCACATACACACACACACACACACACACACACACACACACACACGTCACATTGCAGGTTCTTTCTCAAGAGAACCAAGTGTCTTCTACAGTTAATGGGCTTGGAGTTTGAGAACAATCTCAATATTTGAACAGGATGAGGAATTGTGATTTTCCCATATTCTTATTTCTTATAGACTTTTCACTTACTTATTTCATACTAATCATGAGTTACTTCATTCACAAAATATATTTCTTGTTTATTATTTCCTGATAGCTTATATTTAGGTTTGCTAGAAAATACAGAGAAATCCTTCTTCCTTCCAAGTTTCAATCACATAGTTTGTTATTAGTAGCATATTGACATAATACTATGCTATAGACGCATTGAGTTGTGGCTGTATTAAGACAATCAAAAATGAATGTTGAGTAGTATGCATTACTTCTTCCTAATTTATCAAGAGAATCACAGGCTTATTAGTTTTCAATTGAACTGTTTGCTTGCACAGTATTTTCTTTCAGGTGTTTTCATTCTAGTAGTGGGAGATTGTTGTGTTTTAGGTCGTTAAAAGCATTGCCCAACAGAATAAGCACAAAATTAATTAGATTTTTTTTGAAAGAATGGAAAATTCACACAAACTGTGTTAGACTTCCCAGCAGTGTTATGGAAATTAGCCCTACTCCACCCAAAAAGAAATAAAATGACAAAAACATTTTTTAAGAGAAAAAAAAGATAGTTGAAAATTTGATGTCAAATTGTATGAAAGAATCATATTTGTGAACAGTGGCTAGAAAATTTCTTTTTGTGAACAATTTATTTTTTTCCCTCTGGAGCAGAGAGTAGGCTCTTATCTAACAGGAAGCTACTGGGTGCTGAATCCAAGAACACACAGCCAAGTGGGTCCAGTTTCCTCTCCCTTTTCTCTTCATTGACATTTGCAACATATTTAGGGATACAGCTGGATATGAGGCAGGCCAACCACAAGGAAATATTGATGCTGACTAGAGAAATGTACAAAAGTTTTCCTTAAAATTTGAACTTTCTTTTCTTCGCTTTCATAGACTGCTTTTTTCTTTACATTTTTCTCCAAGAAAGATCCAGAGCTTATTAGACAAAATTGATTATAATTGAGCAATTTGACAAAAAAAAAATCCGTCATCATGAGACATGTCAAATTTGGAAGTAAATTATTCCATTTTAAATTATTCTTGTCTCAAAGTAACAAAATTATAAAAGCATGACCAGCATATCCGGTGTTATTTGTGTTATTTCTCACTCTGCTGTTTGTAGAGACATTAAAAGAAGATAAGAAGACTTGACATATGAGGGGAAGCAGGGCAGCATGGCAGTCCAGGTGGAATCTGTTCAATCTCTGGCTCACAGAAGGCTGGAGACAGGCAACTCTGAAGAGAAACAAGTACGTGTTTCATAAAATGTTGGCAAGGGCAAGCAACTGGGACTGATCCTGGAAATCTTTCCCATATTTGAAAACGGCATATGTTGATGTCCTTTGGCCAGCTGAACACATGACAGATGTCTTTTAACCACGTCAGAAAAACACAACATGAAAGCACAATTCATGCTTCTAGTACACTCTGGCCTGCACTCACAAATACAAATAAAGACAGAAACAGTAAAATGGCCATGTTCCTACTCTTACTCTAATAGTTACCTATTTTCTTCATTTGTGCATGATATTGATATTGTTAGTGCTCTAAGAACTTTCCTTTATGTGAGGGAACACTTTTATTTAACTTTTCAAATCACTTATGTACATTTATAAATTGGATCTGATTATATTTATTTATTTATTTATTTATTCATTTTTTTTAGAGACAGGGTCTCACTCTGTCACCCAGGCAGTGGCATGATTATGGTTCAAGGCAGACCCCTGGGCTCAAGTGATGTTCTCACCTCAGCATCCCAAGATGCTGGGACTACAGGTGGGAACCACCATGCCTGGCTAATTCTCTTTTTTTTTCACAGAGATAGGGTGCATTAGTTTATTCTTGCATTGCTATAAATAAATGCATGAAGCTGGGTAATTTATAAAGAAAAGAGGTTTAATTGGCTCATGGTTCTGCAGGCTGTACAATAAGCGAGATGCTAATATCGACTCAGCTTCCAGGGAAGCCTCAGGAAACTTACAATCACAGCAGAAGACAAAGGGAAAGCCAGCGCTTCACATGGCTGGAGCAGGAGGGCTAGAGAGGTGTGAGCTACACACTAAACAACCAGATCTCACGATAACTCACTCACTATCACAAGAACAACACTGAGGGGATGGTACTAATTCTTTTACAAGAACTCTGCTCCCATGATCCAGTCACCTCCAACCAGGCCCCACCTCCAACAATGGGGACACAATTGAACATGATATTTGGGTGAAAACACAGATCCAAACCATATCATGGGGTCTCATTAGGTTGTCAAGGCTGGTCTTGAACTCCTGGCCTCAAGTGGTTTTTCCACCTAATCTTTTTAAAGTTAGAAATTATATTAAATTGTCTCCTTTCTTGCATCTTTCCCTTCTTTCTTTTATTTTTTCTTTCTATACATAGTGTTTTCTTGAGTATCTGTTATGTGGCAAGCATAATGTTAATCAGGGGATCAAACAGTGACTAATAAAATACCTTTGCAAAGCTTAAAGCCTAGTATATCAGAAGGGAAGGTAACCAGATAAATATAGCACAATGCATTCTATGAAAAGAAACTTCGAAGATACAATAAGGTACGTAAGAGAAGCACCGCTTTATGAAAAAGAAATTTTCTTGGAGAAAGTGACATCTTTAATACCTGAATACTAAATAAAAGTTAGATTGCTATGGGAAAGGAGAGAGACGTTAAGAAAGAAAGAATTGCAGGCACAAAAGCCTGGAATCAGGGGAGGGCACCTCTCAATATAGACTTTCAGAAATAAGAAGAAACATAAAAGATAGCGGTTAAAGTGTGAGCAGAGATAAGATTTACAACTCCTTGTAAGTAAAGCCAAAACATTAAACCTTGTAACCTGAGGAATGGCATGATTAGCATATGAGTTTAAGCAGCAGTGTACAGACAGTAAATGGTGATGTCTTAGCAGTGTGATGTTAGAATTCATAGTCTAATCACTGTACTCTGCTGCCCCTTGAATTCAGTTCACCCAGCTAAAATATTAATGAGAATATGTAGGTATGTATTAATGGTACATACTTAACAGGATTATTCTGAGGATTATACTAGTTAATACATGCTGAGAACTTAATGTTTGGTAAAGAGTAAACACTAAATGAATGACTGCCATTGTGGAGATTCACTCAGAAACCAGAGTTGCTATGACGATTGCCTTAAGCTGAAGCCATCTGGCATTCAACAGATCAGAGAAAAGCCTTCTATGAGCTTTCTTTATCTGACGAAAAGCATCACTTCTGGGAAATGAGGTTGCCACAAATTCCCTCCTTCACGTGGGTCTATCTCATAGGACAGACTAAAAGTAAAATTTGTAAAATGCTTCTCTTTAAGAAAGTATCTATAGGTGATGGGGAGGAAGGCAGCAAATCACACTGCCATGTGTGTACCTATGCAACAATCTTGCATGTTCTTCGCATGTACCCCCAAACCTAAAATGCAACAAAAAGAAAAGAAGAAGAAAAAAAAGAAAGCATCATGGCCAAAATGAAGACAGAAGACCACTTGCTCCCTCATAAGCAGATATTATCACAAACTTTTTTATCTTCCTTTCATTTTAAAAACCTAGCTATATTTCCTAAAAAAAAAAAATCAGTTTGTTCTTCACATAAAGCCTTTCCTCCCATCCTCTGTTTCCCCTAATAAGTACTTAAGCCTCTAATTCTAACAATTTAACCAGCTAGCTACTTCTTTTATTAGCTGCCTTGTGCATGTGAGTAGATGATTTTTATCCCATTACTCGTCTTGTGTTAGTTTAATTAATTGGACACCAGTTCAGAACTTAAGATGGTGGAGGAAAAGTTTTTTCTCCTAGACATTATTATTATTATTAATTATAGGATCATTACTCCGGTTACATTATGAAAAATTCATCAGGAATGTATAAATAGCACAGGAAAAAAATGTTAGATGTTATTACAGTGGTCCAGAAATAGATAATGATCAACTAAATTAACATATTGGCTGAAGCAAAGAGTGGAGACAGTTTTGACAGGAGTCCACTGATGAATGGATGGGAATCACAACTTTGGAAAGCAGAGCTTTATTTCACGTAAATAATTGCAGCCTGCTGGGTGGCCATCGTGTCAGGGAGGAAAGCATAGCCTCCAGTCAGAAGCCAGAAACAAACACTTCAAGAGAGCAGCAAAGGGAACAGGACTTTATGATGAGCAGGATGGACAAATATATATATTTAAAATGCTGTAGGTGAGTGGAGTTATGAATATTTATTAAAGAAGAAACATGCACATATGCAATTGAGCTTCATGCCCCTTCCTGGGTGCTATGTACAAAATATGACCTAGTTAGCAGGATCTGAGGGTGGAGATTTCGGCCCCGTGTGTCAAAAGGTTAAGAAGATGATGTGGAAAACCTTACTGCTCATCCGCCATGGATGCCAGAAGTGCTCCATGGTCCATGGTCTCTTAGACAGAATTGCCAGTTGCTTGATTTGTTGAAACCCCAAAAGGGAGGGGCAGCAGAGAGGTGGGTAGACTCTACTCTCTGCAGTAGTCTTTTAAAGAAACTGGTTTCTATGTAGCCTTAGGGAAGAAAGCCTAAGGGGCTTAGCCAGGGATGGGGTAGAACAAGGCATGTCTGATCTCAAGGTTACTCTGGAGTGCCCTTGGCCAAGAGGAATCTATTTAGTTAGTCACAGAGCTTAGGATTTCGTTTTTATTTCTCAGAGGCAAATTGCAATAGAATGAACAATGCTTAGTGGATGATTGAATGAGGGTGTTGTAAAGGATACGGGTATGGATGAAATTTAACAAGTGACATTGGAAGAATTTATATTATTCAATATAGTGTCCAAAAGTGACAACATTGAACATAATATAAAAGAACTTCTACTGACTAACTTAGAAAATATAAGGATACTTGTAACAAATCTGACATCGATAAAACAATTTAAAACGAAACACATCACTTTGTACTGTTAAATTACCAAACTTTAAAAAGTTAGAAAATTCCAACAGAAATGTGGGTAAGGAGAAACATTATGCCCTGCATGTAGGTTTTGAAGTGAGATTATGTGGTCAAAATCAGACTATTAATTGCCATACTGTATATAGAGCCCAGTAAAATTTTGAAACATTCCCAAGAAGGGCATATATTGGATGTTCATTACACCATTCTGTTGGGACATCAAAAATAAGTGGCATAAAACAACAGCTGGGTGTTTGCACTGGTAAGTTATATTGCACTCTGAAATTGTCCTCAGGTGTTTGCCGCATCTCCCTGCCTGACTTCCTTGTAAGAGGAAATTTTACACACACACACACACACACACACACACACCCATACACGAACACACTTTCCTGATTGTTGCAGTATGACTCTTACTTCCCTCTTGATGGCGGAGTGCACTGCTTTCCTCCAGTAACATCAACATGGTTGGTGATTTGTTTTGGCCAAGAAAATGAGAGCGGGAGTGACTGCCAATTCTAAGCAAAAACCTTAAACAGCAATTTTGCAGTTTCATCAGGTCTCTTGGGTTGATCGTTTTTACTATTCTAGAAGGTGGAAGCTACGTAGAGCAGACTGTGAAAAGCCCTGCAGATTGTGAATAACTACAGCAGCAATGAAAGCAAGAAATACATATTTGTTCTTGCAAGCCCTGGATATCATTGCGATTATCCTTTGGTTACGAATAGTCTTTATCACTTGTAAATTCCTGAAAGTCAGAGGGCATTTTACTCATCTTTGTGTTTCTAGAATATAATATTTCCTGGTACTTAGTAGTGATGCAGATTTTTTTAGGTCACTTTGCTAGCCGGGGACTTCCGGGTGGTGACTCCCCTGTCAGGTTCTCACTCGGCCACGTTACCTGCCACAGGAGGCAGCCTGCCCACTTGGCCCACCTGGGCTGTGCCTGGCTTGTGCATCAGCCCAGCCCACAGCCCACCTTTGTTACAGCACATATCCATTTCAGCGGTTCCTGAGTTCTTGTCCCACATTCCGAGAAGAATCAGAATATGCGGACAATTGAAGGGTAAGGAAGAACTGTACCGAGCAACAGAATAGCTGTCAGTGGAGAGGGCGTACAGGGGTGCCCTCCTCCTAGTATGGCTGGGTCTGTGGCTTTTGTAGGCTCAGGATGTAAAGTGCATGCAGATTGGTTTGTAAGTACACACAAGACGCTAAAACAAAGGCACCACTCAAAGGTGAGTCTGACACTGTAGAACACCAATTAGGAAAGGGGAGGTATATGTAAAATAGGGGAAGGGTGGTAATCAATCAGAAATAAAGCATACCAAATGGGAAGAGAGGTTCTCAATCTGATCTGAGCATTTACCCAGTCTGTCTCCGTCTTGAAGGTCAAATTCCACCAGGGACCCACCCCTGTCTGCCTAGAGATTTGTCTGTCTCCTGCTATCAGTAGATATTAAATATATATATATATATATATTTTTTTTTTTTAATCTATATTTTCCCAGAACCTATGTAGGGGCAAACAGATCTTCACTAGTGTCACTCTTTAGGAACTTCTGTATTGTAAATTTAGTGATTACATCATCTTTTTTCTTTCTTCACGGGAATTTTCTGCTAGACTTTTAAAATAGACTTTACTTATTTAATTGTTTTGGTAGTTTTAGGCTCACAGAAAATTCAGAGGAAGGTACAGAGATTTTTCAAATATCCCTGGCCCCTTCACATGCATCATCACCCACATTATAAACATCCCCCATCAGAATGACATTTGTTACGGTCAGTGGACCTGCACTGACACATTCTTAGACATACGAGACTATAATTATCAAGACCATAGTTTATATTAGAGTCAAATCTTGGTGTTGAATGTTTTATGGGTTTTGACAAAGTTATAAATCGTGTGAATCCACCATTGCAGTATCATATAGAAAAGTTTTACTGCCTCAAATATCTTCTCTGCTCTGTCTATTGAACTCAGCCTGCCATTTGACGCTTGGTAGCCAATGATTGTTTTTACTGTCTTTATATTTTGCCTTTTTAGAATGTCATGTAATTAGAATCATATAGTATGTATCCTCTTCAGATGGTCTTCTTTCACTTAGTAATATGGATTTAAGTTCCCTTTCATGTATTTCATGGCTCAATTCTTTTTTTTAGCACTGAATGATATTCTATTGCCTGGATGTACTGCGGTCTGTTGATTTATTCACTTACTGAAGGACTTCTTGGTTGGTTCCAAGTTTTGACCATTATGAATGAAGTTGCTGTAAAAGCCATGTGCAAGTTTTTGTGTGGACAAAACTTTTTAACTCCTTTAGGTAAATACCAAAGACGTAGTTGATGGATCCTATGGTAATTCCTGGATCATATGTTAAGAGTATAATCAGTTTTTTTTTTTAATCGGCCAAACTGTATTCCAAAATGGGTATCATTTTGCATTCTCACCAGCAATGAACAAGAGTTCCTGTTGCTCCACATCCTGACCAATATTTGGCAATGTATGTGTTCTGGACACTGGAAATATTAATAGGCATCTCATTGTTGTTTTAATTTGCATTTCTCTGATGACATATGAAGTAGAACAACTTTTTGTATATTTATTTGGCTTCTGTATATTTTCTTTGGTGAGGAACCTATCTGTTAATCTTTTCAGCCCAGTCTTTAATTGGGCATTGTTTTCTTATTGTTAGTTTTAAAAGTTCTCTGCTTATTTGGGATAATTTTGCTTTATCAGATATGACTTTTGCAAGTATTTTCTCCCAGTCTGTGGCTTGTCTTCTCATTCTCTTGATAATGTCTTTCAAAAAGCAGAAATGTTTAATTTTAATAACATCCAGTCCAGTTTATCTATCCTTTCTTTAATGGATCATGCTTTTACGTTGAATCTCAAAGATAATCACCAAACCCAAGGTATTCTAGATTTTCTCAAAGGTTATCTTCTAGACACTTTATAGTATGCATTTTGAATGTGCATCTGAAATTCTTTTTTAGTTTATTTTTGCAAAGGGTGTAAGGTTTGTGCCTTTTGAGTGGATGTCTAGTTTTCCAAGCACCCTTTGTTAAAAAATTATTTTTTTTCTTTGTCTTTCTGTGTTTTGTAAGACAAGCTGTTGATACTTATATTGTTCTTTTCTAGGCTCTCTATTCTTTTCTTCTGATCTTATCTTTTCTTTCAACAATATCATGTGTCTTGAAGTCAGGTAGTATTAGTGCTTTGGTCTTTTTTCTTCTCTTTCAATATTATGTTGGGTACTCTGGGTCTTCTGTCTCTCCATATAAACTATATAATCTGTTTATCCACAAAATAACTTGGGTTTTTGTTTGAAATTGCATGAATTAATGAGGGAGGAACTGACATCTTGACAATATTAAGAATTACTATTTTTAAACATAAATATCTCTTCATTTACTAGTTATTTGATCTTTTTATGAGAATCTTATTTTTTCTCATGTATCTTGTATTTTTTTTTAGATTTACTTTTAACAACTTCAGTTTTTAGGGTGCTAGATAAGTGATATTGCATATTTAATTCCAAATTTCACTTGCTCACTGCTGAAATATAGAAAAATCATTTACTTTTTTCTATTAAACTTATATCTTCTAATTTTATTACATAATTATTTATTAGCTCCAGGAGTTATTTTGTTAATTCTTTTCAATTTTCTACATAGATCATCATCTAATCTGGGAACATAGATAATTTTATTTCTTCCTTTTCAATCGCTGTAGCTTTTGTTTACTTTTCTGGGCTTTCTGCATTAGGCAGGACTTCCATTATAATGTTGAATAAGAATAGTGTGAGGGGACACTTTGCCTTGTACTTAGTAAAAAAAAAAAAAATCTACTTTTTCAATATCAAGTATGTTACCTGTAGGTGTTTGGTAGATGTTCCTTATAAATTTGAGAAAGTTCCACTCTATTAATATGATCCTGTGATTTTTCTTCTTTAACCTTTTGCTGTGATAATTACATTGATTTTTCAAATGTTGAGTAAGCAGTATATAGCTGAAATAAATCTCACTGATAGTAATTAAATCTGGTTACATTAGATTTGCAATTTTTGCAGATATTCACATCTATGTTCATAAGGAATTTTGGTGTGTTGTTTCCTTTTAACTTGTGTGGTTTTGGTACGGGTGTACTATGGGCCTCATGAGTAGTTATGTAGTCTCTCTGCTTCTGTTTTCTGAAATACATTATAGAGAATTGGTATAATTTTTTTCCTTCAATGTCAGGTGGAATTAATCAGAGAACTCAGCTGAGCCTGGTGCTTTGAAGGTTATCTGTTGATTCAATTCCTTTAATGGTTATAGACCTATACAGAGTATCTGTTTAATCTTATGGGAGCCTTGGTAAATTGTTCTTTTGAGGCAACTGGCCTATTTCATCAAAGTTATCAATTTGTGGGCATAAAGTTGTTCATGTTATTTTTTTATTGTCCTTGTATTTTCCATTAGATCGGCAGTGATGTCCTCCCTTTCATTTTTGATATTAGCAATTTTATGTTCTGTCTTTTTTTAAATTAGCCTGGCTAAAGGCTTATTGATTTTAGTGATGTTTTCAAAGAATCAACCAGCTTTTGATTTCATTGATTTTTCTCTATTCATTTCCAGTTTTAAATTTTATTAAATTCTGCTCTTATTTTTATTGTTTTTTTCCTTCTGCTTAATTGGAATTAGCTTTCTTTTTTTTTTTTCAGTTTTCCTAAGAAAACTTAGATGATTAATTTTGGATAGTTCTTCTTTTCTAATATACAAATTCAATGTTATAAATTGCTCTTAAGCAATAATTTCACTTCAAGCCATAGATATTGATGTGTTTGTATTCTCATTTAGATTCACATTTATTTATTTATTCTTCTTGAGAGTTCTGTCAATTTTTGCATGAGAAGCTGTGTTAGTCTGTTGGAATTACTATGCATTCTTGAAGAACTGATCCCTTTTTCATTATGTAATGCCTTTCTTTATACTTAAAAACTTTCCTTGGTCTAATGTCTGCTGTGTTTAAAATTAATACAGCTACACACAGTTTCTTTTGTTTGGTGTCAGCATGGTAGAAATTTTGCCATCGGTTTTACATATGTATTTATGTTCCAAGAGAGTTTCTGATATTTATAGACAGCATATATTTGAGTCACATTTTTAAATCTATTCTGACAATTTCTATCTTTTAATTGGTGAGTTTAGAGTATTCAAATTAAAAGTGATTATTGATATGGCTGGAATAATATCTGCTATATATTTTTCTGTTTTCTATTTATTATCCTTTTTCTCTTTTATTTTTTTCTGCCAACTGTGGTTTCACTTGAGTGAAAGCTTTACGATTCCATTATCTCACTTCTATTAACATATTACTCATGCTTTTTTTTCACTCATTAAAGTGTTTGTACTAGAATTTGCAATATATGTTTTCAACTAATACAAGTTCACTTTTAAATAAGACTGCACTGCTTTTGAGTATGCAAGTACCTAATAAAAACAAAACAATTCTAATTTTTTGCTATCATTCCTTGAATCATTGCTGGTATCTGTTTCACTTATACATAGGTACACATGAAAACACACACACACACACACACACACACACACACACACACACACATTCAAATGCATTGTTTCTCTTATTTTGAAGACAGTTACCTATCAGATAAGTTAAAAATGATATAAATAAATTTTTAAATTTTACCTTTACTTATTTCTTTTCTGATACTCTCTTTTTTAAAATGTATATCTGAAGTTAGTCTTCTCTTTAAAAAATTATGACATCATGTAAGATGGGTCCTTAACAACAAATTCATTCAATTTGTCTTTGTCTGAGAAAGGCTTCATTTTTTTCAAAGGATAATTATTCAGAGTATCAGTTCCAGTTTAGTGTGTTTTTTCCTCACAACATTAAAATAATATATTCAATTATCTTCTTTCTTGCATAAATTCTGAAGAAAAGCTGGATGTAATTCTCACCTGTCCACCTCTACAGGCAATGTTTGTTTCCCTTTGGCGTCTTTCAGTATCTTTTTATTTTTGACTTCATGTGGTTTGAAAGTGATATACGTTGATGTAGGTTTCTGTTTTTCCTTTTTTTGACGTTTATTCTGATTGAGTTTCTTGGATCTATGGCTTGTTATACACAATAATTGGTAGAAATTCTCATTTTTGTTTTATATATTGATTCTGTTCCTCTCTTCACATTTTGGTATTCCCATTATGCACATTCATACCTTTATAATTATCCCACAGGTAACATAGATATTCTGTTCTTTTTTTCTCCAGTCTTTTTTCTCTTTGCTTCTTCAATTTTTGAGGACTCTATTTAGATAGTCTCAAGTTCAGAAATTCTTTCCTCAACCACGTACAGCCTACTAATAAACCTCACAAAGGCATTCTTCATTTCTGTTAGTGTTTTTTATCTCTATTATATTAGCTCTTTCTCAGAATATTTATCTTTGTTAACATTGTCCTTCTGTTTTGCATTTTGCTTATTTTATCCAGAAGAGCTTTTAACACGTTAAACATAATTGTTTAAATTTCAGCTCTGATCATTTCCTCATCCCTGACACATCTGAGTCTGCTTATGATGATGTTTTGTATTTTTGTGCGTTTTTATGTTTTGTTTTGTTTTTCCTTTTAGTATGCCTTATACTTTTTCTTGATAGTCAAGCTCCATGATTAAAAGAATGCTGTAAACAGGCATTAGTAATGTTGTGGTAAGGTGTGAAGGAGAGGAAGTGTTCTGCAGTCCTGTGATTAAAGGTCAACCATTTAGTGGCCTATGGCACTAGACTGTGAACTTTTTTAAGTGCTTTCCTGTTTGCCTCCCACCCTTATGATATGGGACAGAATGACTAAAGTGAGCTGATGGCTGGAGTTGAGTATTTCTTTTCTACCACTTGGAAGGCTTCAGGGAGCTGGAGTTAGGTATCTTACTTTCCCCAGGTCAGTTAGATCCTGATGCAACCCTAGGATGTTAGACCTTAGTTAATTAGTTTCTTCTCACAGCTGACCTTGTTAATGAGAACAGAATACTCTAATGTATTTTAAAATTATTCTCTTCCTCTTTCTTCTTCAGAGGAGATTTTTCTCTGATAGTCACTGTGAAAAACAGGTGATGCTCCTCCAGATAAAATTTATAAAGTTCCACCCTTCCCACTGCCATGACAGGTTCCTCTGTAGTTTTGACTCAGAGTTACCCACACTGAGCCTCCAGCAATTCATCAGTTACAGTTTAGATTTTCCTACCCTGGCATCTTCCTAACCTGACCACAGACATTTCAACTTTTGAGTTTCTGTGCTGATAAGAATTCATGTCTCTCATGAATTTAAACTAATCGGTTACTGATTTTTCAATTTGTTCATCATTTTACTTATTATTGTTAAATGGAGTGGCAAAATTTCCAAGTTTCTCACTTGACAGACTGCAAACTGTAAGTTATCTGTTGTACTTTTGTTTGGAGGAATAGAAAACTCATGAATGGTATAGTGCCTTTGTGAGAAGGCACACATAACAAAGTGTGCTAATCACAGTACAGAGTGCACAAATCTCTTCCAATCCTGGAGGACAGAAAATACTTTCAATTCAGCATGTTAGCCTAAATAACAAACAGGGAGAGGCTATTTAAAAAAAAAGTATTCATTTAGATATAGAACACTGCAAAGGAAATTCAAGTACTGTAGCATATTATGAGAGGTAGAAACATTTAGAGTGGTAAAAACATTTAAGGAAAAAATATGGAGGATACACAATAGTTTTAAAATAATCGTCTTTGTTTATAAAGATCAATAACAAGGGTGACACCAGTTTGAGACTGTACACGCAGTTTCTGGGCAGATATCCTTGCTGAAGTATTTGTGTGTATGTGAGGTAGTGTGTGCTAAGTAGAAGTTTTTGTGCAGTCTTTTTAATTATCAGACATACAAGTATGATAATTCTTTTTGAAGTTCCTTGACTCCATTATTTATTTAACATTAATAACCTCATTTTGGTTCCGATAACCTTCATATTTCTCCCTTTTGATCAAAGTCCTTCTCTAAAAATATTGCTAATAAGTCATCCCTTTGTTAGGATTTGATGTCCCTCAATGCATGGGTGGGTCTGTTCTAGTGCTTGACTTATCTCTCCTGGAGAGGAGTGACTGGAAACTCGGAGTCAGTGGCCTCATTTGAATGACAACGGAGATTAGAAGGACTTGTTCTCAGGCTAAGTCTACCTGGAGTCAACGATTAAGCTCAGTTTTATTTGTTCTATAGTCTTCTGTTATCACGTCAGAGTGCTGGGCCAGAATTTTTTTGTTATGATTTGTACTTCTGCAAAAATTTAACAAATAATAGATACAAAGTTAAAAAGAGAAAATACAAAGTAAAATTAATAGTAACAAGACAATTCCAGTTTGTATAATGGTTTTGAGTCACAAAACCTGGCTTAAAGGCAACTAATTTAATAAATTTAATAAACATAGGAAACTAGGTGAGACCTCCTGTATTATATGGCCTGTTTCCTATTTTCCCGAGGTATTTATCCAAGTGCAGCTTTTAGTATTAGCAATAACATAGACATTTTCTTATTTAACCAATAATTAAGGACTTTTTAAGTTTAGTTTCTGTTAAGTTCCAGCAGAAGCTATTGATTATAAATTTCCATTATACCGTTATCCTGTCAAGCAAAAAAGTTACATTAAAAGAGTAAAATTTTCTTTATGATATGAAGTCTTGTTCTAACATCTTGAAAAGCTGTCTATGGTATGAAAACATCAACTTTTTCTCCTGGTTTGTAGTTTGAATGTCTCCGGTCATGGCATTGGCAGTTTGGTGAACTTTTTGTGTTGTCTATACATCAGGCTTGAGAATGATCCTTAAAATTTACCTAGTTGCAGCGTACAAGGCTTCAGGAAGAGAACAGCTTTTGTTTTTAGTTATAAAGTTGTACTCCAATATTTATTGGAGGAAATTGGGAGAATTCAAACCTTGTCCAGTATACAGGTAGATAACAAGAACTTGGAAACAATGCATAGAACCACAATCTAATAACAGCTATATAATAGGTTTTTTAAATAAGTTTTTCTGTATATATTGATCCTACAGCAATATCTTATTTAAAAACATTTTGAGTCTAGGCAGAATTTAGAATTTACTTACAGTCTTAAGGGTCTTGAGTCTGCCAGGTAACTATAATTTTTACTCATTGTAAGGCTGGGAACTCTTGAAACCAGGCATTTTATGCATATTATTAAATACGACATTTTAGTTAAAGCCTTAGTAACAGAATTAATATTTGTAATTGTATTCTGCTTAAGTATAAAGAGACAGAAAATTTTTTTTAACTTATATAAATAAAAATACAAAGACATCTGAATAATTTCTGAATTTGGGAGGAATCAGTAGGGAGAAAAAGCAAATGTTTCCATCTTTGTTCACAAATGTATACTTTTCCAAATTGTTAAAAACTATAGGTAGCTTATGAGACAAAACTTTCTTAAATCTGGAAACCAAAATATTTAAGTCAAGAACCAAAAATACTTTAAGTAAAAGTCATAAAAGTCATCTTCATCTTCAAAATATTTTAAATAAATATTTTAAATAAGTCATCTTCGTAAGTTTCTTAATTTTGTGAAATTATTAACTTTGACTTATTTAGCAATTTTTTCACTATAGCTCTAGAAATATTTAGTTAGTCCATTGATCTTAAAATTAGCAGAAATCTGTGTTCAAGTGTACTTGCTAGAACTTTTTCCTTGAAATGCGTTTTGGACTATCGCTGATTACAAAAGTTTGTAGAGAAGAATTCAAAACAATAATATGGCTGACAAAGAGAATAACCGTTTTGAAAATCTGATGAAAGCTCTCAATTGGCAAGGAAATTTAATTACTCACATTACATGTGGCATTTTAAGATGAGAAACAGAATCGTAATAGCACGCCATCAGGACCATCAGACTTTTATATATTTCATGTAAGTTTTAGAATCCTGACATTAATAATATATTTATATGAACATAACTTTAGAAAAGCTTTAATGTATCAAAAGTATAAGATTAGATTTTTACAAACGTGTAATTTTGGGAACATTTGTATCAGTAACTAATTCAGAAATAAAATGTAAGGAAAATCTAATATCACTTATTATTTAACCATGCCTCTTATACAATTTACCAAGTAAGTCTTAACATTTAATATATCAGCATAATGAGAGGTATATCCTTTAAAGCTATTCAGGGACCCAACTAAAATATCCTAAATTTAAGTTTATGCCAAAAAACTTAATTTAGGATTTTGATTCTGAAGATAACTATCAAAGATATCAGAAGACCCAAAACACTCGATCAAAAAAGAATCACATGTCATGTTAAAAAAAAATAGTTATTCATTTCACCATGATAAAAATCAACACTTCTAAAGCAATACAGAAAGTTATATGGATGTAAAAACATTATCCCTTTTATAGTTTGGATTTCTTTTTTTTTGAGACAGCACATTGCTCTGTTGCCGAGGCTGGAGTGTAGTGGGGTGATCTCGGCTCACTGGAACGTCCACCTCCCAGGTTCAAACAATTCTCCTGCCTCAGCCTCCTGAGTAGCTGGCATTATAGGCATGTTCAACCACACCCAGCTAATTTTTGTATGATTAGTTGAGATGGGGTTTCACAATGTTGGCCAGGATGGTCTCGATTTTCTGGCCTTGTGATCTGCCTGCCTGGGCCTCCCAAAGTGCTGGTATTGCAGGTGTGAGCCACTGTGCCTGGCAATATTTATTTTTTCTTATTATTATATTTTAAGACCTTGGATATATGCACAGAATATGCAGTTGGTTACATAGGTATACACGTGCCATGGTGGTTTGCTGCACCCATCAACCCGTCGTATACATTAGGTTTTTCTCCTAATCTATCCCTCCTCTAACCCCCACCTCCTGACATGCCCTGGTGTTAAGTAATTAAAACTTAATAAAGACAAAACAGGAATTGTCTTGATAAAACATAAAATTGTTATTATTATTATTATTATTATTTTTAGGCTAGTCTTCATAAAATAAAGAAAAACATACTACAATGTGAATGTTTTTCCTTATGGGAAGTCCATTTTGATAACCTGGGAGTCAAACCTGATAAAATGGGTACTTGAATTTAATCAGACACAGGGAGAGTATATCCAGCCTTATGGATGTAAACTATATTATAAAGGAATGTTAAAACAAACAAACAAATTAGTACCTTGAGCAGGGAAATACATGGATTTAAGTAACAGCATGGGAATTTTTCAGGTTACATTAAAAATATTCAGACACATTTTACAAGCTAAGTATATGAAATCCAGTTAAAAAGGAGAAAAACATGGGCTTTCTAGATCTTCAAGATAAACATTTCAGCATCATGTCATTGCAGCAGAGTTAGTTAGACATGTCATTGTCTAGTGAAACGGTTACAGGAGTTTATGAAAAGGTTGAAGGAGAGACGAATTACCCCAGCCAAGCAAAGAGATACACCTTTCTAAAGGGAGAAAAAGAAAACAGAAGGTATGACTTATGACGTGCAAATCACATGCAGTGAGATACAACAAAATTAGAACTTCTGAAATGTAAAACTCAGAAGTTTCAAAAAGGTAAATTTTACCTCAAGAAATAAAATTATCATTCTGAATGAAAAAGACAGTGTTTCAAGTATGAAAGTGGGGAAATTGTATAAATCTCAAAAAAAAAAATAGAAACCATGTAATTTAGAAGATGATTGTTAAAGAGACAGATTTCAGAATCAAAAATAAATCCTTTTGCAAATTCACTAAGAGCAAATTAATACTTTAAGAGAACCTTGTTGTTCTAACATGATGACTTGTAAAAAAGTGTTTGTATTAGTTTATTTTTAACGTTAAGGCTTAATTTTTACAAACACACAAATACTTTTTGTATTGTAGCCAACAATACACTTAAAATTTCTGCTTTGTCCTATACTTCCTCTTTCTAAAAAAATAAAATAAAAACAGTCATTTGCTTTAGAACAAAATTTATCATACCAGATTCTTTCTCATACAAAATTAATCTCTCTTCTAATCAACCTTCCTTGCCAAAAATATATCTTCATAATTTTCTTCACACCTCTTTTTCCTACTTTCTAGTTTCTTTCCATCTTGTTTCTATTTTCTTCATAAACCCATAGTCTGAAGTAACATTTAAATTTCCTTTAAATTAGACAAAAACATTTTAATAAAATAAAGAAGGCATTTTTATGCCTTTCTTAATTTTTTAATTGAAAACAACTTATGTGTATATGCACTTATATGTAGAACTCTTTGTACCCATTAGGATTTTAAACTTTTAGTAACCTTAAATTTTGATGAAAACCGAGAAATCAAGCAATCTTGAATTGTCTCCCATACATCAGTGTTTTATAGATGAGGACCATTTTATATTTTTTAGAAACATGTGTCTTCGTAACATGATTTTATGTATATTAATGGACTCAAATACATTCAGTATTTCTACAAACATTAAGAAGCCAAAAACAAAGTTATATTTATGGTCAGTATTTTTTTAAACTTATTTAGATATGACCCAGACATTGAATGAGCATTTATTATTAAACATAACTTAAAGATTTTAAATTATATGGCAAACTCATTTATAGATGTTTATCACATTTACATTCATCTAATTTATTTATTTTTTAACAGTTACCTCTATTACTTATAAAAATCAAGACATTAGACAATGATAGTCGTCATTTCTAGCTATTTCCCTGTTAACCATTTTTATAATCTATGACTATCTGGTGTATAGGTAAGTAAAAAAAAAAAACCTTAAAGTTAAATATATGATTATTTTCCTGACAAATCTGAACCTACAGCTGGTTTCATCAAACCAACAATATTATAATAATTTTACCAAAAAATGTACAAAGATCATTCTGTTTCATATTTGTTTTATAGTTTTATAATCTTTGTATACAACCCTGCCATTTGAAAATATCTAGCAGAAACAAATATAAAACTATCTACCAGTAAATCCAGGCAAAACTGTATGTTGGCAAATTTGAAGACGTATCTAATTTATTTTATGAATGATTTAAAAATCAACTAATTTATTAAATGTTTGCTTAATTAACATGTCTAAAAGACAGTTGGGTTAATTATATATTTTCTATGAGCAATCATTTATCTTTAGGGTCATCAGAACATATAACATGATACATGTACATATGCATAAGCAAGTTTAAACACACACATACAAAAATCTTATAGCTTCATTTTAAAATTTTAGACATGAGATAGTAACACAACAAATACATTGGTTTATAAAAGACAGTTGAATCCAAATTGTATTTCTGACAAAATTGGAACCAACTCATATAGCTAAACATTTTTAGCCTCAATATGTAATCTAACAAAAGCTGTGGACCAAAACTGTGGGTAAAGAATTTTCCATGGCAATTTGATTTTACAAAAACATAAAATAAACAAAAAACCTCTTCTTTATTCTCTTGCACCCTTTTTAAAAGTTTCAAATATGTTTAGGGGCTTGGTGCAGGGACTAACACCTGTAATTCCAACACTTTGGGAGACTGAGGGCAGTGGATTGCTGGAGCCCAAGAGTTTGAGACCAGCCTGGGCAACATGGCAAAACCCCGTCTCCACAAATAAATACAGAAATTAGCTGGCTGTGTTGGCACAGGCCGTGGTCCCAGCTGCTCAGGAGGCTGAAGTTCGAGGATCCCTTGAGTCCCAGGGGTAGAGGTTGCAGTGAGCTGAGATTGCACCACTGCAATCCAGCCTGGGTAACCTAGCAAGACTGTCTCAAAGAAAAAAAAATTACAGTTAAAATTTCAGTGTTTACATTTTAGCTAGGACTAGCTGACTTTTATAAGACAAAATATCCAAGCAGTCTTGAATTAGAAACAAATGTATCTATTATTTGCTGTCTGATTTGCTTGATTAGCAAATGCAAGCAGGAAAGTATTTTAGCAGTTTCTTTTTCTTTTCATTAGTTTTTTTTTTTTTTTTTTTTTTTAACTTTTTACTGTTGGCTACCCTGCGACAGAAAAAAGAAAAATATTTTTATGCATGACTGAGACACCTTATGTAACTGTTTTCAACTTAAGATTTTGATCTGTTTAATTGGAAAGCCAACTTTTTAAAACATTTACCTAGTTCTTTTTTATATCATTAATTATTCAATTCTGTTCTATCATCATATGCAATTGTTAGTCAAGCAAATCTAAAATTCTAAAATTACCATTTCTAAAAGGTGTCCAATTTATTGGTTATTACGGAGCTATCAGAATTCATAAAAAGCCATTAATTTTAAAGCTCTTTAAGATTTATTTTTAAATATATATAAATATATAAATATATATTTTAAATAAATTTTAAAATAAAATTATTATATATTTTAAATCATATCTATCTATCTATATATATAGATAGATAGATAGACTTCAATAGCATAAACAGTGAATTTGATCTCAACACCAGGAGAAAAGTCAGTAGATTGAAAGTAGACAGAGAAAATACAGAGACCTAGGTAGAGAACTTAGAAGACTCTGCATGTTAACTCTGTAGTTGCTAATTTTTCTAGTAAAGACTATTTGAACTCTGAATTTTCCTTGACGTAATTTGCCCACCAGTTTAAAAACACACCCACAAACGGACCGTAAAATGTAGCCAGCTGGCATCTCAGAAAACTTGGCATTTCCTAATGTTTGACAATTCCATTCAATTTCTTATTAACCTCACAAATACAATAAATTATATATACATATATGTGTGTGTATATGTATATATGTGCGTGTGTGTATGTATATATATATATATATATATATACACACACGCACATATATAAATTTTGTCAGAGAATGTCAGGAGTTTAGACTGGTGTTTTAGATGGCAATTGCCCTAGTAGCTTTAAATTAGCTATCCTGCATTTACTATTTACAATGCTTATTTTTGCTCTCATAAGATTTTCAGAAACAAGCAAGGGAAAAGAGTCAAACCAAATTCAATGAAACCAAAATAAGAATGTGCACAAAAATTTTAACCTAGGTGTGCAGATCAAACAAAATATTAAACCAGAAGCAATGATTAGACTGAAATTACTCACCAGAAGACATAACTTAAATGCAGAATGTAAGACCTATATAAACAAGACTACTCAATATAAAGACCCTTATCTTTATGCTAGAAAGGAATCAGCAGAAAGCTGATATCAAAAAGCCTCTACCAAAAGAATGAAGGCTAAACATAGAAGATTTTGCAGACACGGTGACGCATGGAAGCAGGGGCTCAAGTCAATACCGCACACTGATTCCAAGAATTGCCGGTTTCTTGTTACAGTGATTTTTTCAGGTCCCATTTCAGATACTATATATATGACAAAATAAATAACAAACAAAAAGAGGTTCTCTAAAAGAAAACATATTTATTTGGAAATAGAGCGTTGTAATAAGAATATGCATGTCAGAGTAAACCATGTTCATATTTAGGAAGGTTAAAAAGAGACCAAGGATTTTAAAGGACAAGATAAGAAAAGATTACATAATTATTTTTAAAATAATTATGTTTGCCTGCAAAGATTAATAACAAGCGTGACACCAGTCTGAGGTTGGGCAGGCAATTTCTGGGCAGATGTCTTTGTAGAAGTTTTGTTTTTTATAGTCTTTTTCATTATCAGACATACGAGCTTGAGGATTCTCTTCACGATCTTTCTCGGCTGTATTTCTGAGTTTTTTTCTAAACATTAGTAACACAATTTTAATGTTGAATTACTTTTATGGCACAACCAGGAGAAAACACCAACAGACTAGAGCTGTAGTTGACCTAAAATCTATTTGTTATCACTTCTCTAGGGAGGAAATAATTGGCTTTGGATTTGAAATTCAAAGAAAGGCTCTTTCTTGCCTCACTTAAACTTCTTGTATTTTGTAAAATTAGTCTGAAAAATACTTGAATTTCAATTCATTGTAACATAGTTTAAAATGAATACTTTCAAATTAGTTTTATTAGTAAGTTTTAAATAACATTCTTAGTTTACTTTCACTATAATTTTAAAGCTTCATTTCTTTTAATGCTTATACACATACGCTGTAATGTAACACCATACATAACAGTGTGTTTGAAAATAAATTCAAATTACACTACACAAATAAATTTTTTAAAATAATGAGTTGTTTTTGTGATGTTTATTCTAATTACATATCTTAGTTATTTGTCTTAATTTATTTAAAATAAGAATTTTAAAAATAGAAAAGGAACAGTTTTTGAATCTCTTAGTTATACATGGTGATCTTGATTAGAACTTGGCATCTTCTACTATATTGGAAAGAGGGAGGATACTACAGCATTTTATTTTCAGGATAATAATTGAAAATGTATTTGAGCACTCATCTAGAACTTTAATATTATTTTGATTTTGGTCAGTGAAGAAGCTCATTCTCCTTTGCTAATTTAATGCATGGAAACCAGGAGGCATCAGAGGATAGGAACGATTGAATATTGCATTCAAAACATCACGCTGCACGTGGAAAACACAAGCAATTTTACGTGTCAATTCAAAAATATTTTAAAAACTTTATTCTAAGAAAACATATTTTGATTAAAAGAAAACCAAAAGGCAGCCATACATTTTCAACTATATATTTGTATATTCTGTGGCCTCCTTAAATATATGTTTGTAAATAAATATATATTTATATACATATTTATATATCTACTACATGTATAATATACATATAACATCTACTACATATATTTATAAATATAGTAGATATTATATATATAATATATGTAGTAGATATACTACCTGTATACATGTGTAGATATACATATATATGTATATGTAGTATATCTACTAATATGTAATATATGTATATGTAATAAATACATGTATATAGGTAGTATATCTATAACATATATGATAAATATATAATATCTATTACATATAAATATATGTATACTTATTTTAATATTAAAATATATATCTACTACATATATAGTAGATATTATATATTTGTATAAATATGTATCTACTACATTTATAATATCTACTACATATATGTAGTAGATATTATATATTTATCACATATGTAGTAGATATACTACTTATATACATGTATTTATTACATTTACATATATTTATTATAAACGTATAATGTTTATGTATATAACACAGGCTAAGTAAACATAATATGCATAATATGTAAACATATTATAGGAACAACATTTGTCTCTGTATTTTATAACGTTTTGACATCTTGCTAATCTTAAAAACACTGCCATTTTCAAAACTAGCTAATTCCTTGAAAGAGCAAATGACTTTAATGGGAGCATACCCTTCATATGCAAATCAACCAATCCAGAGCCCATACTGGGCAGCTACCCTCTTTCTTCAGCTCTCAGAGGTTGAGCCACTATCTTCCTTGCCTAACATCACCTCAGGGCCTTGTACCAGACAATTTAAGACAACTCCTACCACCTAGAGCCCACTAATGCTGTTTAGAAATGGCTAATTCTAAATTTGGTTACCATGCCTTACCATCCCCACAGAAACTACAAGAAATGCTCCTATGCACACCTTTCCCTCATTCCTTCTGCCTCCTGACTGACCCTGGTGTGTCTCTGTGTGGCCTTGTATGGCATGGGGTACTCCGTGCTCCTGGGAACTGTGAAACTATCTTTTCAGCAACAATCATCTCCTTATCTGTTGGTCTCAGCAAACTTGAATAATAATTCCCACATGTGAACACACATATATGTATATGTATTTGTGTATGTCTGTACTGTATACATATATCTACTCTATAGTTTAGCCATTGTATCACTTTTTCCATTAATCAATAAAAATTCATCTATGTTTAAGAAACAACCTAGTCTTACAAAATGGATTAATTTAATTGTTTCATGAATTCTGATCTTCTAAAATATCCGTAAATGACAATGAAAATGATTTCAAATCTTTAAAGGTATACACACACACACACACATGCATCTTTTTGATATATTTTACAATTTTAGATGGAATTTTAACATATTAAATATAGTTTAAATATTAAAATTAAAAAATATGACTAACAAAGCATTTTCCCAGTAGAAATAAAGATAGCCTCTTTTTCCCTGAAACCATTTGTAAGACTTTAATAAACAGAATTTACAAATACAAAGAAATAGAATAATTTTTATACTTATTTTTTGAAAGATTGCACTGTTCCACTGAGGATTAAGATGAAAATTTAAGTCAACAAGTTTCCATTATTTATCTAAGCCTTTCCTAAGAGAAAAACAACTTTAGAAGCTTCTGTAATTCTTTCAAGATCTATTTATATGAATTGATTTCTCCACTTGACTCTCAAGGAGGCATATGGATCATAACATGTTTTTCTTTCAAGCTCACTCGCCGTCAGTTGGCACCACCATTCATTCATAGCCTAGGGCAAAATAATGGAGCAATATTGCATACTTTCCACCACAATACACCTACAATTATAAAACACTTTTTTTTTTTTTACCAAAATAAATGTTAGAAAGAGTGCTACAATTTCTTAGGAACTATATAATTTTCACATTTGTCCAAACCACCAATTTTTTTTACTGTTTTCTCCAAACTAAATTATTGCAATAACATTTGTCCAACCTCTACAACATTTTTTAAATACAGGCAGCAAAACAAATTGGAACATTTTACTCTCCCACTACAAATTCTATAAAATTTAAACTCCTGACCAAGAAAGGCAAGGCACTGTACAAACATCCTCTGCTCATGGTTCAGCTACTCCCCACCGTTACTTCATCTGCCTTGGTAGGTCTGGAGCAGTCTTGGTAGTCGTTTCAAGTGAGAAAAACTATTAGTAAAATTAGCAACCATAGTATGTTTTGAGCAATGATGCTAGAATATGAGATTGAAATTTAAATTTTACTATCAACTTCCTGTGAAAGTTCAAGCATTTTCTTAGAAATGTTGTATCTAGTTATACTGGAAAAGAAATAATATTTGGCATGTTAAAAACATATTTTTTATCCTTTTAAGTTCATCTTCACCAGGATTTCCTTGGCTTTCATATCAAGATCAAGCTTGATCAACTCAGACCCTAGCATTACTTCAACAGTGTAGAATTATATATTATATATGTAATATATAACATGTATTATAAATAATTGACATTTGGTATCGGTTCTTTCAATCCAACTATATTTAAATTGTGGATAGAATTTAAAACACTATACACGTAAAATGAGTAGTGAGTTATATAATTATATCTATTATGTATCTATTAATATATATTATTAATATATTATTTTTCCAGTGGCGACAAGGATGAGAAAAGAGAAAGGCTGAAGGTGTGTGGAGAAAGTACTGAATTCCATAGGTAATAATGAAATGTGGATAAATTCTTCTACTTCCTTAACCAAACTTCCAAAGAGATAAGGAGAAAAGGTAGATAGAACAAGGATATTAATCTCAAATTGAGAGATTTTATTTCCTGCTCCCTTTTTGAGAGCATCTAGCACTATGAGTTTCCAAGATGCAGACTTTAGCACCATGTTCCAGAAACACAGTTGGTGATAGGAATTTTCAGATTCAAGGTCCCACAGGCACTATATTCCTCCTATACAACCAATGTAATGTTCTGTCCCTTCTGATGCCACAGGTTATATAAACTGTATTCCTCTCTATTCCTGTCCATCCTGATGCCACACACATAAAGCAATAATTTTTTTGTGCATATATTTATAGTAGACTATCTTTTATACTCTCTCACACTGGTTTGCTATGAAAAACTCATTTAACATAAATTTCCTGCGCTAGTAATTTCACTCATCCTGAGATAGGGAAAGAGATCTATTCACAATTTAAATATAGCTAAATATTTTAGAGCATTTGCAACAAATGTCAAATTGGTATAGGCCTGTTGTCAGCGGGTAGTGAGATCCATCTACTCTAATTCTTAATCCACTAATGATACTTTACAGTTGTTTAATAGTAGAAACAACATAAACATGAGGGGGCATCAAAAATATGATATGAAAGCATAGCAAGAAAAAAAACAATGGTGAAACTGAAAACAATTGAATGCTTTGAGGTTTAATAGAGGTCAAATTGGAAATCGTCTTCTTTGGAAAAGCAATGTAATGCAAACATATACAAGTAAATAAGTTGGTAAAATTTCTGTAGAGTTACATACATCTAATTTTCTTTGATTTTTTTCAGTAGAAATGAAAAACTAGAACTTTAGCCTCTTATCCCGTTTTTCTATTTGTTCTTTTCTAGTTTTGTTCTGTCCTATTTTTAAGCTTTTTGCTTCAATAGATTTTATATGTTTTAGAAAATGATTCGCAATGTTTGTAAAATTTGAAATGTTAATAGAAATTTTATGAAACTAAAAATATGAATATATATATTATCAATTAGCCACAAAGCTAACATTTGATGATTTTTAATTTAACTTTAGTTGGCTCGAATTTTCTTAATATCCCAGAAGTTACGTCAGTCATTTTTATGTTTAAAATAAAATATTAAAATAAAAAGATTAGTGAAATATTACTGTAATTCAAACAACAAATCATTTGACCAAACTAATTGCCTCAATAATGCTTGATTAATTTAAAGTAGTTTTGCTCATTCACTAAGAAACATAGTACAAATACATATAAAATGTCAGATATAAATAATTATCATTTGAGATTACAGTCATTCCTCAATATCTGTGGAGGACTGGTTCCCAAACCCTCCCAAATACCACAATCCACAGATACTCTAGTTCCTACTGTAAAATGTCAAAGTATTTGTATGTAATCTGTGCACACCCTCTTATATACTTTAGGTCATCTCTAGATTACTTACAACACCTCACACAGTTCCTACATATCACCTTATTGACGTGAATTTAATATAGTACTCAGGGTGTGGGAAATTTCAGTTCTGCTCTTTGAAACTTCGTGGAGTATATTTTTCAAAACTTTTCAATCCATGTTTGGTTGAATCCTTGAGTGTAAAACCCAAGGGTATAAAAGACAGACTATATATCCTTATTTTATTAAAAGTTCAAGAGGTTATCCATATTTCTTATAACACTTTGCAGAAATATAAAACCCCATACTGGCATAAACAAAGGGGAACTATTCATTCTTTAGATTCAGTAACAAGGCTTAGAAGTGATTTGGTGCTTTACTATTAAAAGTATAAGAAACATCTGCACCAATCCTGGGACTTGTTTGAAATCCAGAAAATCGAGCCCCACCCTGAATCTTCTAAACGGAATCCGCATTTTAACAAGATCTTGAGGTAATTTTCATGCAGTTACATGTGTTAAGGTATTATAAGGAAAAAAGTGTTGGAAAGATGAAAGGGGTAGGAGCAGGTATAAACTGGATGTTGTGAGGGGGCCTGCATGGAGCTCTTAGTTCACTGTTTTCTAGTTAGTGAATGCAAGCTAAAGAGTGCACTGAGGTAGATGAACACTTGAACACCAGATTACAGGGTGCTCCAAGATGAGTGTGAAACATATATAGTGAGATAGCATTTAAAATGTATTATTGACGTTTAAACAGTTGAAAATCTACTGAAACTGTCCTCAGATGGCTCTCTCTGTCATGGTTTTGAATTGAGTAGTTGATATTGTGATGTGCAGGACTTGTGTCCAGGCCTATAAGAAGAGTTTTCCTGACTCTCCACTGGGTAAAACCGCTTAATCTGATTTCACTATTGTCAAGATTTTTATATCACCAGAGAAATTCTTTGCCATTAGAATACATTTGAATGCTTAGAGTTGTTATTATTAAAACTTTTTAAAATGATTTTTCTAAGCTAGAATCTATGATTGCTATTTTTATTACCTGGTATTAGATATTTCTATGTAAAGAACAAAACAGATTTTATAGAATAGTAATTTCAAGCATTTATAAATCATTGTCTACTGATGTCAACATTTACAAAAATTTTAATACATTAATATTTGCTTTCAAAAGTAAATAATATTTCCTAAATGGATAACATATGATTTATTGCAGTGCACTGTGCACTATTGACTTACTAAAGTACATGGTGGGTACAAAGAGTTTCAAAAGTATGTTTCCATAATAATTCCATTCTATAGGGTAATACTACTGAATTCTGTATATTTTTCCAAATTTTAATATTAAAATAAGTGAAAAGTATTATTTATCTATTCTCATTTTGCTTATCACATAGCACTTCTGAAATATGTGATTAAATAAAATTGGTTAATTTGTATAAATAAAAATTCTTATAAAAACAGATTATTATATATTTGTAAAACTAAGAATTTTCTGGTCCTGAAGGTTGGTAATTTTTACATATTTTTAATGTATTTAGATATAATATTTTTATATTCCCTTTCATATCATAATCAACAATTTTAAAATAAAATCAACAAAGTTATCAATTCACAGAAAAAACATCTCAAAATACGTTATTTAAATCAATAAGCAGCATGAAGATTATTACAATAATGCATTACTATATTCTGAAAATTCATCTCTTCTGCCCAAATATCTTATTTTTATAGAAAGAAATAAAATAATAAATCACACAGCATAGCTATAAAGTATACCATGCAGATGCAACTGAAGTATCACATGCAGCTCCAGTAACCAGCCAAAGCTGAACAGTTAATAGCCCCAACAAAATAGCTTAATGTTATTTTTTTAATTACACTGGAAATTGTCAGTGTTATGTTTGAGATCAATGAATCAAAGGGAATAAAAAAGGTGCCATTTTCACGTGACAGTATTAGTGAACATACTGGTTATGTATTAATGAGGATGACAACATTATCTTGAAGTTTATTAAATTTATAATGTTTTCCTTGCAGATTGATAATATAGTTGTTTCATTTTTCTCAATAAATATTAATAGACTTACTGAAGAGAAGGGCTAAGGAGAATATTGTGCTTTCTCCATATAATTTCTTAAACAGGTTACTGTGAATAAATTACTCATAATGATATATCAACAATTTGAATGTGAATGAAATATTAAAATATTAGATAAACATGTACGTGTATGTGTGTTGTAAAAGTCAGTTGCAAGGACAGGATAACATAATAAGGAAAAGGAGTTCTCTTGTACTTGCTTCTAGATTTGGTTTCTATATTAAATGCTTCCAAAGTGACAATCAATCATGTATGTGTCAACATCATCAAAAACAAAAGTACTCCTTAACAAATTGCTTTTATAAAACCTGATAATGAGTTGATGACCAAAAGTAGAATTTTATCAAAAAATTGTGAGTTAAAAAACTGAAAAAAAAAAATTCTTTTCATTTGCAATTTATTTGAATGAGACTCATCTCTAAAATATACTATTTTAACTAACATTTAATTGTCAGGAAATGTTCAAGAACTGCTTAAAATATATGTTAATATTTACTGACAAAAATCAAACCTTATTTTGGAAGTAAGGTTAACAATAATTTTTGTTGTTGTTTTATCAGTTATATTTCGATTTTTCTTCCATTTGCTGCTTAAAATTTACATTTGAAAAAGTGTATTATTGAACTACATAATCAAGATTTTGAAGACAATATTTCAAGCAGAAAATCAGAAATAAAACATTTTTGATCTGTGAAGGTATACAAATACACTTCTATATAAAATAAAATATTATTCTGAAAATTGTATACTTAGTATTTAACATCTGTAAAAATTTATGCTTTACTTTTCTTTACCTCTTTACAGAATTGCAAGAAAAAATGTTTCTTTCATTGAATCACATATAGATGCTTCAAAATCTTCACTAGTTTACCCCTGCATACATACACATACTGCCATTTTTGACTTTTGCTATTCTGTGTATAAGTTTGGAAAGTATTGTTCTAGATGAAGGAAAATAAATCGATAGATTAATAGATAACTGGGTGGGATTAAAAAATTACTTGAAGGACAAAAGGCTAAACATTTCTATGTTTAATTCAATAATTTTGGTTCATTATCATAACTTTTTTCTCGAGGTAAAATTACCAGTTACAATGGTAAATATGGATAAGTTTTTTCATTCTTTATAGGTTAAACCAATTAGTATGCATAAGTATATCTTTCACAAGTGTGACTATGAAACAGGAGTACTGATTACTGATGATCCTGTTGAATTTTTATTTGGGAAGTAAGCTTATCTTTTAAAAGAAATTTATTTGAATATTTATATACTATATCTCTCAGGTTTTCCTCCAAGATTCAACACTAATATAATAAAATTGCAGTTGGTTTTGGTATGTTTGCTTTCTTTTATTCAATACTGTAGTTAGATAGTAGGGAGGAATTTAGGGGAGAAAATTTTAACCTAGATTTAGTCCCTTCTAATTAGCTTCATCATCGGTAGATTGGAGGGAGGGTGTGATTTAAGGCATAGGGTATTATTTTCAGAGATAGACTCCTCGGCTTCTTTAAATTCTTGGCTCTACCGTTTACTTAGCTGAGTTAATTCACTTATCTAAAATGATAGTTATTTCAATTCTTACTTTTAAAAAATCAATTGAGTGATGAATTGACGTCTGAAAGTTCTTAGATCATAAGTGGGTACAAGTAAAGCACTATGAAACTGCTATATCTTGTTATTATGTACACACTGGATAAAATTGATTTTGCTCTACACACAGGTTCAGCCTCCAGCAGAGTAGACTCTCAATATTTCATTGAATTTCTCCATTATCAGTGTTATATTCTCTCTCCCTTGTTGTATTCAAGATTTTACTGTGCCTGGCGTGAACTCTATATCAAAACAATAAAGAATGTACATATAATAATTGCTCCAGGACTGTGACATTGGAAAAGTGTATAAAGAAAGAAAAAAAATGCATCCTCCCTTGACAATAATTATTTTATGACAGCACAAAAATCTCACCGTATTACATATAATGTTTACACCTTGAAAAGTTTATCCTCTGCCCAACTCCATTTCTAGTAACCTTGAGTATCATTTACATCAGAAATTATGCTCCCATTTGCCAGTTACAATATTTCTTAGAGTTTAACTTTTGAACTTGGTAGAATAACTGAGGTAGCTAGTCTTCTATCATGAGCTCTCTTTGGAAATGATTAGCAGCAAAAATTGAGATGGTGAATTTTACTGATGGATAGCAGTGAACTCTACAAATTATATGTCGTGAAACCTAAGAAAAGCTTTCATTCTGACCATGAAATGCCAATCAATTGCTTAATTAAATTTAGTAACTTTAAAATTTAAATGTTATTCATAGATCTGTAGAAGGGAACTTTCATATAATATTAATATATTGTCCCTGAATAGTTTATATTTTAAGGGCTTTATCTCCAAGTATTCAAAGCACTGATAATAAGTGTGAAAAATTTTTGTCTTCAGAAGAGATTGGTATTAAATTAATAGATAACAAGATATATTTCCTTGGTAAGAGGTTAGCTGGCAAATGAGAAATTCAAAATTTTATTAGGAATAGAAACACAAATTTCAGATAAACTTAATTAAAATTTGAGGTGATAGAGAAAAATCATATGCAGTCATTGAGAAAATAGAAACTCTGCTCTTTAACAGTGAAAAATAATTCATTTTATTAGATAATAGTTTAAACCTTAAAATTTGTGTTTGCTTCTACTTTCCTTTAACAAGATTTAGATAAAGAATTCAAATACATTCCAGAGAAGTGTAAGATGACTAAGTTTTAGGAATACTTACGTACAAAGATGAAAGATGTCTAGGCTATTTCAAGAGGGAAGATATTACCTCAGAGTGATTTAATTATGCTTTTCAAGTTTGATCAAAGTTTTCTCTGTCTTCATAAGGAAAACCAAAGTGGAGCTTGGCCTAAAGTGAAGTTCCTGTGATTAACTTTGGAAAAACACTGTGTTTATAAAATCAGTTGTTACTGAGCTATTGATATTATATTCTCCTGTGCTGATATTATTAAAATATGTATAATATTTCATGTCTATGTTGTGGTTCATTGACTTATACAGCAATGTTTTAGCATACATATTATAAGACTCCAGGCATTGAAACTATGAAGATAAAGAAGGTATAACCTCTGTTCAAGGAGCTAACAGTCTAGAAGAGAGACATTTATGTGAAAAATTATAGCATAATGTAATAACAACTTTGAAATAGATATATGCTTAAAATGTTAAGATTGCACAGAGAAGCAGTCTATTTAGGTTGAGGGAAAAGTCCAAGAATTCAGTCTATAATATTAGACGGACTTTATAATTGTATCATAAAGCTTGAGAAAACTCAAGCTAGGCAGAGTAGTTGAAAAATACTGCAGTGAAAGCTAAAAAGAAGCATACTGATTTCTAGTATTATAACCTCTGTCTTCCTCTGTGATTAACATAGGATGGAAGGATGAGACTGGTTAGAGTTTAGGTAAAGTAATAAAAAATAATAATGAAGGCCTTCGAGTGATGTGTTAATAAATGTGGTTATTGTCCTGGGGGTTATAAGCAGGCAATAAAGGATTCTAAAGTGTAGAGAAAGAATTTCAACTTTGTGTTTTAGGAAAGAAAAAATCAAATTATTTTGAGAATGGATCAATGCTGCAAAATTGGTACAAATATCTAGTCTTCCAATCTCTAATTCTTCGGGGAAAAAAGTGTTTCAAGATAAATCTATTGCATTGCTAGAAAATAACAAAAAGTCATCAAAAATATAATTTTGAGAAATTAGCGAAAGACAGAAGGCTGATTGGAAGGAACAACTTTATGTGCAAATAAAACTATAAAAAACTGAAGAGAAAGTGACTGTAGGTAACCACGATGATTTTCCAAGCTTAGAGTCAACTTCTGAGAAGAGCTGAAGAGAGTCATGATCACATTTATTATTAATTGAGAAGACCATCAAGATTAGATGATAGTCTCTCTTTTCCTCCCGTCATTAAATATAGCAGGGAATATTAGTATTTTAATCCAATTGTGGTGAGTTTTGAAATGAATATAAATTATGGAGAGACAGGTTGTTTCTGCCACCCGAAAACTGAATTTCAGGAAACTAACAGCATTTTCCAATATTCAATACACCACTTTTTTTTTTTTTTGCATTGGTGAGGAAAGGCTATTTAAAGTAATTACAACAAATAAAAACTAAAAGAAAATCTCAAATACAAATGAGCACAGGCTAATTAATCCTCTAATATTTAGACAGAATTCAAAAAAGTAAAAGACAGGCACAAAACAGCCTGCAAGGGTAAAAGTTGGAAACACTGCTCACTGTGTCTTTTATTCATAATATTTGTTATTGTTGTTAACGTTCATTATCGTTGCTTTGCCCTGCACTTCTCAACGTTTTAAGCCATTAAACATAAGGTATATATTACTTAAACTGAGAGAATAAAACAAGACAAAAACCCAGGAGTATTTCAAAAATTAAGTCTTAAGTTTAAGTGGGGAAGGAAAAAAACCAATGTATTCCGGTGCACAGATTATCATTCAATTAATAAGCATAGTCCCCAAGAGGTAGTTTTTAAAGTTTTTAAATGCGCCTCCTCCTTCCCCTTCCACCAAGTAGGCCCCAGTGTCCGTTGTTTTATTTCTGTCCATGTAATAAAAGTTAAAAAAAAAAAAAAAAGAAAGAAAAACAGCTAATGCACAAATTAGCAGAGAATACAGAAGCATGATTTACTCATGGAGTAGTCATGCTGGATATCCATGAAGGAAATTCCTGTCATTTATGAAGGAAAAAACATTGTTATTATGCTTGGAGGAGAATGAAATAACCTGAAAAATCATAGAAGCTTTGGAGATCCAATGCAGATATGTGTGTGTGTGTGTGTGTGTGTGTATCTGTATGTATGTATGTATATATCTGTATATATGTGTGTGTGTGTGTGTGTATCTGTATGTATGTATGTATATATATATCTATATATATGTGTGTGTGTGTGTACATATATATATACACAGATGCTAGATAGATGATTGATAGATAGATGTACAGATATATAACTATCTTCGAGTGAGGTGTTAATAAATGTGGCTATTGCCCTGGGGGTTATAAGCAGGCAATAAAGGATTCTAAACTGTAGGGAAATTTTCTCTCTTGTTCACTGCTCTATTTTTATCACTTTTCATAGAGCAGGACATAGTAGTTGCTAACTACATAATGGCAGGATGAATGGAGTTGAAATTAGCATGGCATGAATTGTTCTTCAGGAATTAAGGCAAATGGAGACTGCTGTCCGAAAAAAACATAGATAGAAAAAGAAGGAGGATAGCAGATAGCAAAAATATCTTTTTAACTAAATGATTTGTAAGAGTTCTACAAGATCTCTTTATCATCTGTATGTAAATATGTGCTGTTTTATTCATTGATAAAACGAATCGAGCGAACATTTCTTGAGTATCTACTACTTGCCAAGCGTTTTCAAGTGATAGTGTTTGTCACATGGTAATTCAGAATATATCATGAAAAATTATAATATAATAAGTATTCATATATGGATTGGAACACAGTGAAGTAAACCTTAGACTGAGAAAGCACATGTGAATGATGAAGAAAGGACTTGTGGTTGACGGAGAAGATAGGATAGTCTAGCCCAGCACTGCCAACAGAAGTTAGAAGAGTCACAGATGTGATTTTAAATTTTATAGCAAACATATTAAAAAGAGTAAAAAGTAAATGATGATAACATGTTTGTATTTGGTACTAAGTCTTAGAAGTCCAGTGTGTGTTTTACAATCATGGTACCTCTTTATTTTGGCTAGACGTGTTTTGAGTGCTCGCTAGACGCATGAGGCTAGTGGTTATCATATTGTATATGTATGAAAAGAAGTGATAACATGTATTTGTTCTGTCACATGACTGGCTTACTTTCCCAAGCATGGAGCTCCATTCAGTTTCTATCCAACAGCGGTTCTCAAAACTGTGTTTTGTATGTATAGATGAATAAGGAAACAAAGTGAACAAAGTGAATCAACAATGAAATATAAGATGATAGGATGTCAAGAAATAGCAAATCTATTGGTGTGGCTCCATTAACTACATATGGTGAGAAAAGAGTCGTAAAGGATAGATATATTAGGAAAAATAGAGATAAATGTTTTACAAAGAAAATATATAAATATATTTATATACATATATATATGCATAGATATGAAAAAGAGATAGAGACTGAAGGAATTGTATCACCCAAGTGAAAACTGGCAAGTCAAACATCTTCAGGGTAGACCAGCAGGGGGCAGAGTAATATTACTTGTGACGTGGAGAATACCTGATGGAGAGTTGGGTCCACCCCAGTAACTGGTCTACCAAAATCCAGCATAAAAATGGAAGGTATTTATAATATAAACTTTCATTGTAGGCTATTGATATTATATAGTCTCTATAGTTTGGTGTTTTCAAATTATAAATGGAGCAATTGTTATGCACGGAAAACTCTATTATCAAAATAATCAAGGCAGCATCTTTATGCCACCAAGTACACAAAAGGATTATTAAATATTAGAATTGTGTTCATTCGGATTCTGTAATTATATTCACACCTTTCAATGTTAGGGATAGATTTTAAAATTATATTATACATGCATTTTCTTTATTTTATTCTAACAAGGCTTTGTCTTTTTGCCTAACACAAATTAAATCACTTGGAACAACCATATTTCCACCAAACCACTTGCGGTTTCAGAGAGGGGTTGGGCAGAATTAGCATTCTATTAGGCAATTTTAAAAATAGATTTATTGGCTAAGGGGCATGGCTCATGTCTGTAATCCCAACACTTCGGGAGACCAAGGCAGGTGGATCCCTCGAGCCCAGGTATTCAAGACCAGCCTGGCAACATGGTAAAAGCATGTCTATAAAAAAAGAAAGGCCGGGCGCGGTGGCTCACGCCTGTAATCCCAGCACTTTGGGAGGCCA
>PVKV010000428.1:263825-295830 GCA_004027835.1 Alouatta palliata
AAAAAAAAAAAAGCTATGCATGGTGGAATAAGCCTGTAGTCTCAGCTACTGGCAAGTCTGAAGTGAAAGGATTGCTGGAACGTGGAAGGAATAGGCTGAAGTCAGCTGAGATCGCTTCATTGCACTCCATCCTGGGTTACAGAGAAAGATTGTGTCTCAAGAAAAAAAAAAAAAAAAGGCTTGTTTATTAATCGAACTGTAGGGATTTCATCTAGTATGTAAGATAATATAAGGAGCACAAGGCTAGTAATGATTCATTTGCTCCTCACAATTTAAAAAGCATTACCAAATTTTTAGTTCAAAAATTGTCAACAAATAAATTTCTAATAACACATTAACAATTAGCGTTTAAAAATTAAATTCAAACAGAGGTATAACAAATATTTTTTCCACTTGAATTGATAACAAAAACTAACTTCCTCCACAATTTATAGAAACATTGAAATAATGGCTCATCTTTTGTTAACTATAACCTGGGATTAATTTAGGCACTTTAAGAAACTATATTAATTTTTTAAGCCTCTAGGGTACCATTTGGTAAATTACTGATTTAGTGCATTAAATGATACCTAAATCATTTTAGCGTTAACTTATCTCTTATGTTAACCCTGAACTTTTCAACTATTAAAGATAAATGTAGTCTGGGGTATTTTATGTTGGAATATCAAAGGAGAGGCTAATGATGGGCAGAGGTTGATGGATCCCTGAGCGTCAGACAGGCCTTCTTCTTCTTCTTCAATTTCAGGGAATATTGTCAAACCTTTACAGATGAGATTAGAAACATTTGCTTCACTGTCACATAAAAAAGATTTTCTTCCTACCCTATTCTGTGCCGGAAGCATTCTGTAAGTGTGCAATATACTACCAGCACGTTTTCTACAAAGTAATAATCTCTATAAGTTTTCATCATTTGTATCCAATATATTTTTTCTTTATTTTCTGTACTTTGTTAATTATACTATTTATACATAGATACGTTCTGTACAATAAATACTGTTTGAATTAAGGATCAAATAAGGACAACATTGAACAACTGTGCATACCAGTCCCCACAACCCTTTCTAAACATAATCGCGGTTGTCCGTTCAGTGCGTATTCGACCAAAGCATACCCTGTTCCATCAAATGCATATGCCTGTGTGCATAGCAAATTCACATCATATGCATATATACTTGAGGAGACATTGTATTATCGATGCATGTGATGTGTGTGAGTTTATACAAATCTCTGTATTTTCCCTTCACACAACAAAATGACCTATTTAGGTATTCTACTCAATTTTTTTTACCAAACCAAAAGGTTGCATAATGATAAACTATAATTTGTTCTCCCTTACCTTACAGATGAACATTTGGATCAATTAGAATCTGGGATGCAGCTTAAACAATAAAAAAGATATCATCTCACATGGCAAGATATTTGACGGGTATGTGTTTTCTAGCATGAGTAAACCAGGATTACTATTATATCATTAATTTCCCATGTTATCTGCCATATCTGTGTTCAGCCAACTACCTTTTTTTCCTTTTAAACAGTCTCATTCTGTCACCCAGGCAAGAGTGTAGTGGTGCAATCTTGGCTCACTGCAGCCTCCACTTCCTGGGTTCAACCGATTCTCCTGCCTCAGTCTCCTAAGTAGCTGAAATTACAGGTGGACACTACCACACCCGGCTAGTTTTTGTATTTTTAGTAGAGACCTGTTTTTTTACTATGTTGGCCAGGCTGGTCTTGAACTCCTCACCTTAAGTGATTCACCCACCTTGGCCTGCCTCCCAAAGTGCTGGGATTACAGGCATGAGCTACCGCACCTGGCTCCATCTTCACGGTTTTTAAGGTTCATTTCAGGATTACAAGTTAATGCAGTTATGTCTGTCATTACCTCCTCACCTATCTATATGGTAGCAAATGACCAGTCATTTCTGTATGATCAGGCTTGATAGGAAATGCTATTTTCCTAGAATACCTTCAGCAAACTTACCTCAGGTCTCACTAGATACACTGGCATTACCTTCTTAAAGTAATGGCCATCAAGGTGAATGAAATTAACATCATTAACAGACTAATCAACATTTATGCCACCCCCGCTCCTCTCCTGCTGTGGCTCAGAAAGTGCTCGTGATGCACATGTTCAATACCTGGTGGAAAAGTAATTTTTTTTTAATAGCTAGGAAAACAAAAAACTGACTATTTGGTAAGAAACTGAAAGAATCTGCCACAATTTTTATTTTCTCTGATTTTTTTCCAAATGTCATAAATGATGCTTACAAAAATATCATTTTGGTGGTCTTCTAGGCACATACGTAAAAATTTCTATGGAATAAATGCAAAAAAGTAAAAAGTTGGCACATTGATTTTAATAAATACATCCAAAATTCCTATTTACATACCTCTTTGCATATGGCAACCATATAATTTATTATTTAAAGTAGAACGTTGTTGACAGTAAAAGAAAGGATTATTTATAATTATGGTTAGCAGGCAAAAAAAAAAAAAAAAAATAGGATCTTTCCCAGGCCAACTAGGACAATTTGATCATATTTACCCTTATTATCTGTATATGAGAGTAGCTAATGTGAACTTCAAATATTTGAGACAAGTCTCAGTCAACATAGAAAGTTTATTTTGCAGAATTTAAGGATATGCACCAGTGGTGCAGCCTCGGGAGGTCCTGATGTCATGTGACCAAGGTGGTCTGAGCACAGGTTGGTTTTCTATATTTTTGGGAGACATGAGATCAGTATATGCAAGATGAACACTGGTTTGGTCTGAAAAGGCAGGACTTCAAAGCAAAAATGGGGCAACTCAAAGCAGGGAGGGGCTTTCTAGTTATAGGTAGATACAAATGCATTCTTTTGAGTTTTTGATTGGCCTTTCCAAATAAGGCTATCAGAAATGCATTTATCTCAGTGAACAGAGGGGTGACTTTGAATAGAAAGGGAGGCAAGTTTGCCCTAAGCCATTCCCAGCTTGATTTTTCCCTTAAGCTTAGTGATTTTGGGGCCCCAGGATTTATTTTCCTTTCACACTAACCAGAATATACTGCTAGCAACACTTTTAATATTGAAGAGATAAAAATCAAAATGTGTTTGGAATATATAACTGCTGGTCATTTGCTCTGTTTCCTCTTTTAAAAAACATATGTCTATGTATGCATCTATTTTTCTTTTATTTGCACATCGCTTTTACTACTTTGGGATAAGAATCTTGAATTCAAATGCATATATATGTGTATATATATATATATATATATATATATATATATATATATAGACACACACAAATATATATGTGTGCATGTGTAAAAAGGTAGATATTATATCATTAATTTTCGTAATAGATACATTGTTAGTTCTTGTATGTTGAATCCTAGAACAAAAGAAGTCAATCTTTTGTCTGACTTCTTTTCTATAGTAAAAACTCTTTTGCAAAGCTGAGTAGAATTTTGTTATATAAATATATCTGTTTAAGAAATCAATATGACGAAAGTCATCATTTTTTCCTTTTATGTCGTTTTTGTATATTTGTTCAAAAAGTCCTTAAATATTTCAGTATCTTAAACATATTTTATATGTGTATTTCTAACATTTTTATAAATTTTTCTTTATTATTTTTGGGCCATTTGAGATTAACAATAAATGATTTAATTACAGAAGGCAAGGAGGTAAACTACTATTATCAATGGATAGTCAATTGCCACAATATCATTTATTGAATCATTAGCTCTAATTTAAAGAAAGTTTAAACATGATTGTTTTTGTTCTATAATTTCAACTTTTATTTTGGATCCAGCAGGTATATATGCAGATTTGTTTCATAGGTTTAGTGTGTGATGCTGAGATCTGGGGTATGAATCATCCCATCACACAGGTAGAGAGCACAGGGCTCAATAGGTAGGTTTTAGCCCTTACCTCTCTCCTTTTCTCTCTGCTCTGGGAATTCTCAGTGTCTACTGTTCCCATGTTTGCATTCATGTGTACCCAATTAACATGATTTTTATTTTAAAATATCAACCTTTGAAATTTGAGAAGGGATTCCACATTCCTGAATGATTGTTACAGAAATTGACACGTCTTTATAAACAACTATAAAACTGTACAAAATAAATCAAACAAAAGTTTCAAGGCAGTGGACAGCATGCAGAGGAGGAATATGTTTTCTGAGACAAAGGGAAAAAAGACAGGTGATCAGTTAAGTTGCTCCCATTTACTGCCTTGAGGTAGATTCCAAGATTGTAATAGTACAGTAAAAAGGAAATAAAACAGGTTAAGGAAGTAAAATGGGCAAGAAAATTTCTATAAAACATGCATCTGTTGAAGGACGTTTGTCCAGAATAATAAAGATACTTTACAATTAAGTGGCAAAGAGATAATTCAGTAAATAATAATAACAGTAATAATAATGAAGGACTGAAAAAGACACATTAACAAAAGTGATACAGGAATGGCAATTAGAACAAAATAAGTACCTCAATAATATTATTAATAAAGGAAATTTAAAATTAAACCAAAATGAAATAGTACTATCATATACATTACAAATGCCAAAATGGAAAAGACTGGCAATTTCAAATATTTATGAAGACTAGTATTCTCACATTTTGCTGGTAGAATTAAGAATGGTACAACCTCATTGGAAGTTATGTTAGCAACTTCTTGCAAAAAATAGACACTTGGTAAATGATTCAGCAATTTCATTCCTAGGTCCTTACTCAAGATAAATGAAAGAATATGTGGACACAAAGACATGAACTAAAATGTTAGTAGTGTTAGTCATAGTAGCAAATACAAAACAACAAAAAAAATTGATCTAAGTTAAACACCCATCAGTAGGTGAGGATATGAACAAATATATTCATATAAAAAAATTCTATTGAGCTTTGCAAAAGAGTTTTTACTATACAAAAGAAGTCAGACAAAAGACTACTTTTGTCCTAAGATTCAACATACAGTACACAAAATTAAAGAACAGGCGAAACTATAATGATAGAGAGTAAATTAGTCACTGAGCATGCAGCTGAAAATAATTAAATTAAAATAAGAAGGAACATGTTGAAAGAAGAAAAATATTTTTTACCTTATAGTGCTGTGTTACATGATTGTATACATGGGTCGAAACCTATTTAACTATAAATTTAAACCAGTAAAAAAAAATTACATTTTCCTAAAGCCACCATTTTAAAAAATCAAACATATGCAAAGATAATACCTACAATGTTGTTTTTTCTTAAATAAAAATAAAAGATACCAAAGCTAAAGACATTATACAAAAGGAAAAAGGGAAATTGCATTTCATTATATAAAACATATATATACATGAAAATAATCAATACGATATTAGCAAATTTAATCTAACAACACATAAAATAGTTATACACCATTACCAAGTGAATTTTAATAAAATGCAAGACTGGCTCAACATTTTATAATTAATTTATAGTATCCATCACATCAATAGTCTCAGAAAGAGAAATCATACGATTATAGTAGGTGCAGAGAAGTATTTGACAAAACCCAATACCTGCTGAGCACAGTGGCTCACTTTTTATCTCAGCCTTCTGGGAGGCGAAAGCAGGCAGATCACTTGAGGTCAGGAATTAGAGACCAGCCTGGCCAACATGGTGAAACCCCATATCTGCAAAAATACAAAAATTAGCTGGATTTGGTGGTGTGTGCCTGTAATCCCAGGTATTTTGGAGGCTGATGCAGGATAATTTCATGAACACATGAGGTAGAGGTTGCAGTGAGCTGAGATCATGCCTCTATACTCTAGCCTGGGCAATAGAGCCAGACTCCATCTCAAAACAAAACAAAACAAAACAAAAAACCAAGAAAAAAAAAAAAAAAACACCCATTCATGATAAAAACTCTCAGAAGACTAGGTATAGAGGGAAACTTCTTTAAATTCATAAACAGCATCAATAAAACACCTATGGCTAACATCATACTTAATAGAGAGAAACTATGTATTTTCTCATTAAAATCAGGAAAAAGGCCAGAATGTCCTCCATCCTCATTGCTCCTATTCTACATTGTAATGGAAGTCCTAGATGAAGCAAAAAAAAAAAAGTTCAGAAATTGAACCAAAATGTGTAATTCTTGAGGAGAAAAAAAATAAAACTATTCAAAGATGACATGATTATCTGTAGAAAACCCAAAATAATTAACAGAAACAAATCCTGGAAGTAATAAGCTGCTATAGCAAATTTGCAGAATGAAAGAAAATTGACAAGGCCAGGCGTGGTGGCTCAAGCCTGTAATCCAAGCACTTTGGAGGCCAAGGCGGGTGGATCACCTGAGGTCGGGAGTTCAAGACCAGACTGACTAACATGGTGAAACCACGACTTTAAAAAAATTGTAATAATAATAAAAGAAAATTGACAAAAATCAATTGCATTTTTATATGCCAGCAATTAAAGAGTGAAATTTGAAGTAAAACATGCAATACCACTTACATTAACACAAAAAAAAGTACTTAAAATATAACTCTTAAAAATAAAAACTTCAAAATCTCTATGAGGGAAATGTCAAAACTCTGATGAAAGAAAACTAGGATCCAAATAATTGGAGATTTTTTGTTATAAATGTGGATAGATTAACTCAATATCATGGAGGTATCAGTTCTTCCAAACTTTATAGATTCAATGCAATTCCCCCCAAATCTCAGTATGTTTCTTTGGAGATATTGACAAATTGATTCAATGTTTATAAAGAAAGGTAAAAGATTCAGAATAACCAACTCAATATTGGAAGGGAACAAAGGTGGGTGACTAATGCTACCCAACTTTTGTAGATTGGTCAGAATGGTGGGAGAAATTATAGAAATGCAAACCTTCTTGGAAGCATGGAAGATTTTGCAAAAGCCTTGGAGGAGGTTATGGCTGAAGGCAGCCTAATCCTCTTACCTTGAGCTATTACCAAAAATCAAATAACAAGGGAACATAGAGGGGTTTATCCAAATAGCTTGGTCATGCGGTCCTAAGACCAACGTTTGATAATCTGATGGCACACAATTGCTCTCTACTCAGGTAGGCAATGCTAGTTACCCTCTAATGGTGTTTACTTGAGACCTTTGTCATTTAATCTGTACTAAATAAATGTGAACATTGCTGGCTTATGGGGGCTGCTGCTGACTCCGGCAGAGGTTCCCTGGTTGGGCTGCCTGGCAAGCCAGTGTCAGTGTACATATTTCATCTGTCGCTCAGTCGAGCCTGGCAGTCAGACTCGACAGTTGGTGCCCCTGTGTGAGGCCACTGTAACAGATCGTGGAATCCTTGAAAACAAAGGTGAGGAGACTGCACAGTCAGTAAGTCAGAAAGTTGGTAAGTCAGTAAGTCATTGGTGTCTGTTTGGGATTTTCAAGTTTGAGGAAATGGTTCAGGCTAGGGTTTCATTATGGGACAACAGTTACCAGCTCAACAGACAAAAGTATTGGAACAGCTGCTTAAAGCTAATGGAGCCTTGGTTTTGCAGGCTCAATTAAAGGACCTAATGCAAATTATGGTTTCCCAAAGCCCATGGTTCCCATCAGAAGGCATACTAGTCATAAAGTTCTGGGAACAAATGGAGAGAACTCTTAAACAACATCATGCACAAGGGCAATGGTTCCCAGTAACACCTTTAATGTTATCGGCCTTAGGGCTGCTCTAGTCCCACTCTACACGAAAAGAAGTGAAAAGAAGAGGAAATGTTACCTACCTTACTGCCTTCTCTTTCTTCCTCAGCCCAGCAATGACTGGGAAAAAATATGAAAGAGGAAATGGAGATTTTGTCTGAGCCCCCTCCCCCAATAAAATGGAAAAAAGACAAGGGCTACTCAGCAGCTATGGGACCCTATCTTAGGCAAGCGGTATTAGAAGAGGAGTTCTTGGCCTGCCCAGGGATGCAAGATCAACAAAGCAATTAGGTGTAGACTTATAAAGAGATTAAAAAAAAAGCATTAGAGAAAATGCAGCTGCTCTCCCATTGACAAAAGGATTAAGTGAAACCATGGCAAACAACTTCCATATAACACCATGGGACTGATCAGTGCTAGCTAAAACAACTTAAAACACCAGTCAATACCTTCTATGAAGGGCAGAATAACAGCTAATAATGATCACTGTTATTCTTCCGCTACCCCTAAGTGGCTCTCTCAAAATCTTATTTGGGTAGAACAGTGGGCTTTGAAGAGGAGAAATTACACAGAGCCCATAAATTAGTTGAGGAGCAATTGAAAGCAGGCCATATAGAATCATCAAACAGCACTTGGAATTTGCCCATTTTCATCATTCCCAACAAGTCTGGCAAATGGAGACTTTTACATGAATAACAGCCCATTTATACTAATATGCAACCTATAGGGCCTTTTCAACAGTGGATAGCTTACCCCATGATGATTCCTCAAGTCGTTATTGACTTAAAAGACTGCTTTTATACTATTCCCCTTGCAGAACAGGACAGAGAAAAATTTGCATTTGCAATACCAGCTATCAATAATGAAAGGCCAGCTCGCCAATTTCATCGGAAAGTGAATGAATGCTGAACAGTCCTATCATGTGTCAGTATCATGTAAATCAGGCTTTGCTCCCCAGTAGAAAAGAATTTCCTAATTGCAAGATTATTCATTTTATGGATGATATATTACTGGCAGCCCCAATGGAGCCAGTACTGTTAAGTTTATATGTCACTGTCATAAAGAATTCATAAAGAGGTTTAATCATTGCATCTGAAAAAGTACAAATGTCCTTTCCTGGACTGACCCCCACTCCGGGGGGGGGGTCACTCCTTGGTTGAAAAATAATATTACCGATTATACTTATGTTTGTCTTATGTTATTAATTCTAGGATCCAAAGCTGGAATATGAGATATAACTGCTGCGCCTGACAAACCTGTTGCTGCACACTTCCGTACTCTTCATTCAACCAAATCTGATGAAAAAACAGAAAAGAGAGAGATGTAGGTGATTGGTCAGGGTGGGGGAAAAAAGTATAGGGAAGATGCAAACCTTCTTGGAAGGTGGAAAGGTTTTGCAAAAACTTTTGGAAGAGGTTATGGTTGCAGGGAGCAGCCTGATCCTCTTACCTTGCGTTAATAGCAAAGAGCAGATAACAAGGAAATGTAAAGGAGTTTATCTAAATAGCTTGTTTACTTATTTACCTGGAAACCAACCTTTGATCGTCTGTGCATATAACTGCTCTCTCTACTCGGGGAATCAGCAACATTGATTATGCACAAATGGTGTTTGCTTGCTTGAGGCCTTTATCATTAATTCTGTTCTAAAATAAATACAAGCATCGCTGGCATATGGGGGCTGCATGGCCAGACTCCCCCTTTGGGGTCTGTAAGCCATGGAGTCCCCTAAACGCACTCTCACAGGCAAAACACCTGTGTCTGTGAACTCCCTTCATCGGTCACTCAGAGTCTGCAGGTCAGACTCAATGCATATCAATCACATTTATTCTTTCCCTTTGTATAAACTTTCATAAGGAAAATCAAAATGTTCAATTTATATAATTAACACATAAAATAATGAGTTTTACACATGTTGACACAGTATTCAAACATATGTTAACTTAATTATGATTTATCTTTCTTTCAAAGTCTTTCTATGATAATATGGGTTTAATTTCACTTCTTTATTTGGATGAAAGAACTACATGCAAGTTGACTCTGTTTCATTCATTTTTTTAATCATAAACTACATTAACAGAAACAGTAAAATGAACAAAAGCAGCGGAGTTTATTTTTGTTTTGTTTTGTAGGGTTGTTTTTGCCTTTTTGGGTTCTTACATCTTGATAAGAGTATCTTTTGATTAGCAAATATATTATTTGTTTATTTTTAAACACTTGCTGAATTAAGATACTTAGAAAATATCTTTGTATCTGTAATTTCTATAACTTAATTTCCTTGGATAAAATTAAACAGTTCAGAGGAAAATACTTTAAAGTGTAGCAAAAGTATAGATAAAAATAAGAGTTGACAATTCACAAATTATAAGCCTTATTTACCCTTAGTTTCTTAAATTAGATGAAAAATTTCAATCAGCTATCAAAAAGCACTTTGCTAAAGCTTCTCAAAACATAAAGCCTGCAGTTTCATGGAAAAACTTAATGAATAATGAATGGTGTGTTCCAAATGATTTGCTAACATGCTGAAGAGGATATGCTTGTGTTCACACTACCTTAGATCCTCTTTGGATTCCAGCACAATGCATCAAACCATACTATGGTGTGGCTAGGACCCAACCCAGTACCAGAGATGAAGAAAATGACCTTGCAAGACCTGCAGCTCTGGACTATGCAACTTCCTTGGACGATACAAGCCCCAGATATTACCTGGAGAATGCTGAAGAAAACAACTCAGAAGCTAAGTGAATCCTACTCCAAACACAAACACCATTCACTCCAGATAATTTGTTTCTTTTTTGTTCTCTCACTCTGCCTGCAACCTGTACCTGTGCTACGCTCTATTAAGCCTGTTTTCTAAATCTGCCTTTTTTTCCATCTATTACTTAGGTAGATACTCCCTTCCCAGGCTCTAATGATGGGATTGCTTAGCTAGGAGGGATTGACTCACCCCCAGTGGGGTCCCTCATTAACAGCACACACTGGACTAAGGTGCCAGGTAATAATACATATTATTCCTTGATTAGAAAAGAATATTACTGATTATACTCATGTTTGTCTTATGTTATTTACTAATTCTAGAATGCAAAGCTGGAATATGAACAATAACTGCTGTGCTTGACAAAACTGCTGCTGCACACATCTGTCCTCTTCAATCAACAAAACCTGTTGCAAAAATCAGAAAAAGGAGAGATGTAGGAGATTGTTCAGAATAGTGGGAGAAAGTACAGGAAACACAATCCTTCTTGAAAGGCCAGAAGGTTTTGCCAAAGGCCTCTGAAGAGGTTATGGCTGAAGGCAGTCTAATCCTCTTACCTTGAACTAATAGCAAAAATCAAATAACAAGGGAAGGTAGAGGAGTTTATCTAAACAGCTTGTTTACTCATGTGGTCCTAAGACCTCTGATCATCGATGGGTGCATGACTGCTTTCTGCTCGGGGGTCAGCAATATTAATTACTGTCTAATGGTGTTTACCTGAGACCTTTTTCACTTAATCTGTACTAAATCAATGTGAACATCACCAGCTTATCATGACTGCTGGTGACTTTGGCAGAGGTCTCCTATCTGTGCTGACTGGCAAGCCTGTGTCAGTGTATGTTTTTCAGCCATTACTAGGTTGAGTCTGTGGTTCGGACTTGATAAAGTTTCACTTGTTACAAAACTACAATAACCAACACAGTGAGATATTTGCAAAAGAATAGATAAATAGATCAATGGAACAGAATATATAGCTCAGAAATAGGCACAAAAATAGAGTCAACTGATCTGACAAAGGATCAAAGTCAACGACAATGGAGAAAGCAGAGTCTTTCCACCAAATAACACTGGAACAAGTGAATATTCAGATAAAAAATGAATGTAGACACAACTTTATACATTTTACATAGAATTCCATGTGAAACACAAGCATATAAAACTTTTAGAAGATAGCATAAAAGAAAATCTTGATCACATGCAGTTTAGTGATGGCATTTTAGATACAACACCCCAACCATCATTTACACTATAAACATTTTATAAAGTGAACTTATTAAGATTTAAATTTTTTTGTGTGCCAAAGACACTGCTCAGACTGAAAATGCAAGGCAAAGTCAAGAAGAAAATATTTGTAAAACACATATCTGATGATAGATTGTTATCTAAAATATACAAAAAGACTTAAAACTCAACAATAAGAAATTAAACACAATGAAAAAGTGGCAAATGGTCTGAACAGATATCTCACCAATCAAGATTGTCAAATGATAATACTGCCTTCGAAACCTATTTTCATATGAAGCAATAGTATAATGAACAAAATAAAAAGAAAAATAAGTTACAAAATATGAAAAGGTAGAAAACACCATGTGCCAGTAGAGAACTGAAAATTCAAACAATTGGCCGGGCATGGTAGATCATACCTGTAATCCCAGTACTGGAAGGTCAAGGCAGGCAGATTACAAGGTCAGGAGATCAAGACCATGCTGGCCAACATGGTGAAACTCCATCTGTACTAAAAATGCAAAAATCAGCTGGGTGTGGTGGTAAGTGCCCCCAATCCCAGCTACTTGGGAGGTGAAGTAGGGGACTTGATTGAAACCAGGAGGCGGAGGTTGCAGTGAGCCGAGATGGCGCCACTGCACTCCAACCTGGGGAATAGCATGAGACTCTGTCTCAAAAATAAATTAATAAAATAAAAAAAGAAATAAAAAATGAATAGATACACATGTAGATATAGATTCCAATAAGATATACACATCAATATATACATAGAGATAAAAATTACCAATAAATTACCAGAATATAGAGCATTGCAAGTAAATTAGAATAAGACGTGAAAGAAATTGCAGTCATTTAGGCAAATATAAAAGCCTGTAGTGATCAGTAGTTTTTTATTTCTCTGAAGAAAAATTGTACTAATCTCAGTTAATATCCTCATGTGGTAAAGAGATCAGATAGACAAAGGGAAAGAATAGTGACAATCTGTACAGATTTTTAAAGAATATTTTGATCTCATGCCATATGAAATTATTTTTGACAAGATAGCTAAGTCCAATTATTGACCATTTCTAGTGGGTGAATCAATGACCAATTTTTGCTTCATCCTTAATGGTTGTCAATGATTCTGCCTCAGCTTTAAGGGTCTACTTTTTAAGGAAAAATTCAGAATAGGATTATCTTATAAAAGAGACAAGATGAGATAACAAATGAGCTTAAATATTTAGGGGAGATTATGAGTCTTTTAATAACTGGATAAATGTCTACAGGAAGAAGTGAATAATTATGTGCATCAGAGAAAAAATACATGAACACAGGTGAGCTGTTTTTGGAAAAATAAAATATATATTAACATTTTAAATTGATTTATTTAGAAAAATAGTTACAATAAAAATGTAATATTTCTCTGAAATACATGTTTATGAAACTATTCATTAGTTCACATACTGAACCGAGTTGATTCAGATGATTCCTTATGAGAAATTATAAAATTCTTTTAATGTTTTCTGAACAATATAAATTAGAGTAGCATCTGTTCGAGATTTTATTCAAAATAATAATTTAGCACACCGATATTTACAATAATATGTTTCTAATGGTATAATCTTATTTTGACACAGAGTAATAAAATAATTTTTAAAATGTGTATTCACATAGGGGCCACCTGTATTTTCTCAAGCTATAACTTTACTTTTCTGCTTTTTACTTAGATTCAGTGATTTTAGGTTGGGATATAATGTACATGCGGGTCTCCGATTTTCTTTCTTACTTCTGGACAAGCCGATTGCACATATTTAATCACAGGGGATAGTGGATCCTCTGTAATAAATCTTCATTGGAAAAGTAGATCACCCAAAATAAATCATCTGTGGGTGAATGAAACAACTTTGCTCAAACATCCAAGGAAAAAAAGCTCATCCATCATAAATCAAAGATAGATAAGTGGATCAGCCTTGATTTACTGCCACTAACCATGACTATGGTTTTGCCTTAACTAAGATATACCATGATTTTGCAAACAGTATATAGTTTAGAAAAATATGGAAGAGTTACCTCCCTAATACCACCTTGGAAACCTTTTTTCATATGAAGCAATAGTATAATGAATAAAATACAAAGAAAAATAAGTTGCAAAATATTATTCAGTTATGTTAATTTATCAGTATATATAAAATAAAGAGAACTAGTAAATTATAAAAAAATAAGTCCAAATCCCAGGAATCTAGTTATTGATGTGACCTTGAATAAATACTTTCTTCATCTATAAAATTACAATGATAGTAGACAGCCTTACAGACATTGCAAGGAGTAAAGATGGTGCTTAATAAATATATCTTTTTATTGTTGACATATTTTATAGTACATATCAATTCTGTTTCTTTCCCTGAGATACAAAGTGAGATATACGTAACACTGTTCACGTTTTGTTGAGGGTGGTATCAAAGTAAATTAATCACAAAATGATACAATAATACTTGGACAGAGATATGAATAAGGAATTATTAAAATAAGTAGGGCAGTTAAACTACAGTCAATGGCAAAAAATTTTTTTAAATGCCTTTAAAGAAGAGTTTTAAAGCTTAAGAGAGACACTGGATGAACAATGTGGGTAAAGGAAGGATATGTATAAAGATTAGCAATTGGAGAATATGCTCTTGGGACTGTAAATATAGGAATCTGTATATTTATAAACATGCAGGTTTCCATGGTATAGTAATAAATAAGCTCATCAGACTTAGACAGGGGTCACATATACAATGTCTTCTATGCCTGGTTAAATGCACAGAAATTTATCCTAAGCAAACAGAGCTTCTCTTGATGGCTTATATACATATTTGTATGTGTGTGTGAGTGTGTGTGTGTGTGTAGTTTATATGACTTGTGCGGTAGCAGCTGCTACTCTTTACTTCATCGAAAATAAAACCATTTTTTTCATTTGTTTTTCATATAAATTGTTGTCCTGCAAACTACACCATCAAATGCATCTTGCCAAAGCATTTTCTGCTAGAGTTAACACAGCACACAAATTTAAGATTATAGTTCATTATATAAGTGAATAAAAACAATGCTAAGATAATCACATACATCTAATATTTTTCTTTCGTTCCACATAGATAAAATATCAAAATATGTTTTTAAAGGTCAAATAGGCTTGCATATTATATTTCATTTACAGTAAGATAGATGCATAGATATAGATATGTAATTCTGCTATTGAATTCACAATGCATTACTATTATAAAATCAACCTTTCAAAGTTTTTGACAATATTAACGTATTTATCACATTTCATCTTTCCTGTTTATATGCTTTCAAAAATATATTTTCTACTCACTTTGGATGTTCCGTATTTGCTGATTATATTGTTTATGTATTATATTTCTGAAATAATGTTGAATTGACAGACTGATTTTATTTCACTTACTTATTTCCACTTACTTTTTTACTTTTTTCCAGAAAAACACAAAGTATCAGATTTTATCATCAAGGCTTGGGATCATATGTTTTGTGAAAGAAAAGACAAAGTATTTTACTTTCTCCTGATGGGCTTAAATAAAATAGAAAGCACACTTTAAATTTTCACTTTTGGTTGTGTCTCGTTTGTTCATGTGTTTTTTTAAAGGAATCTTGTTCTATAATCAAAACTGAACATGAATTTAACCCCTCTTCAAATAAAGTCAAGAAAATATTTTTTACTTTTTTATAAAACATAACCAAAAATATTTTATGATACAAGGTTTACTAAAAATCATTTTTAATTACATACTAAATGTAAATATCACCCAGTATGTGCTTTATAGATATTTTTCACAATATCCTCATAACAGATATGGTGATGTGCTACAAAAATTATACGAAAAAATAAATAAATAAAACATTCCTTCTTTAACAATTATGTTCCTAGTCTAATGAAGTGAGTTAATGAAGGGCCAGAATTTTAAAATCTAAATTTTCAAATAAGTACATAATGAGTATCCTGGCTTATTTTTCTTTAAACCTAAAATATTCTTTATTTAAATATTTACATAATTTATTCAGTCTCCTATTTTAAGCAATGAGTTTAAGGTATGTTTGAAATAGCTGGGGGCAGATTGAAATAATCAAATCATAATTGTAACTGTTGAATGGACCTAAGAACAAACCCCTACCTGTTGTCTAACCATGCCTACCTACTATTTTATATTTTGATTTGGTTGTAAGTAAGCTACATATCAGGATTATTTCTTGTTCCTGTGAAGACCAGGATACTGCATTTGTGATAATTGGAAGATTAAGTAAAATCTTCATCATGGTTCTCAACTGGCTTTTTCAAAACAGTGTAATTGTTTGAAAATGGGGTCCAACAAGTACAAAAATTTTCAGAATTGTTCTTTCTCATTATCTTTAGTAATTATGTATTAAACAGGACGATCTTTTGATGATGCAGATAATATGTGCTTATAATCAAACAACTTCAAAGCTTTTATTACGTAAAATGGTTTCTTATCATGGTCAGTTGCATACACTCACCAATTTCAAACATCTTCATGGACAGCAAGGCAGGGCAGACATCAGGTTTGACAATTTCTCTACGTTACTTACTAATCTCTTAAAAATCAAGTTACACATCAATTTCATATACATCATATCTATTTTTATAAAGCAGTCTGGTTACTGCTCATAGGTACAATCATATGACCTGTGACATTATATTATATTAATTATGTTATTGTGTATCACACACACAATACATGGCATAATGACTAAAAGCACAAAAAAGATAATGTCTACATATGAAAAGTTCTATTTCTTCTTCAAGGGCAGCTGAGCAGTTTGTATGTCTAGTAGTCCAGCCTAGATAGAGTGTTATAATCTGAATTGTGTTAGAAAATGAAAAATATTTTCAACTATTTATGGATGGGTTTAAAAAGGAGCTAGATAGATATGCATTCAAGTTCTAGAATTTCTCTATGGGAACTCTGTCATTTCCATACTTTAAAATATAGCCTTCTTGTATAGGATAAATTGCTTGGCCCCTAAATACCAAGGCATTTCCCTATCAGAACAATTTATTGCAAGCCAGTCATATGTCTATAACTCATCCATCTGGGTAGCAGGCCCTCAGCGTAGTTTTCACCTGTATAAAATGACTATTCTGTGTAATGTGCATTTTGTTAGTTGCCGAAGCAAGCAAAACATCACTATTTCATTTATTATATTTCTGGCATTTAGGTCACATTCTCAATGGCCTAATTTGCTATGTTATTTCTTATAGTGATATAACTTTTATAACATTCCACACCCAACATCAGAGTGAATTATTTTCCAAGTCTCTTTACTTCCTTCATAAATGAATAACAATTTGATGATGCATGAACTGTGTTGCCCTTAATTCTTGTATACTATAAGAAGCTTTCTCAGCAATTCTTTTCCACTTTCTGGATCTTCTGTTGTTAATTTCTTTACTTGCAGTATGATTTTTTCCAACATTTCCTGCTCATACTTGTGACCTTTGAGGATAATGTGTTTTCTTTTTGTCATTTTCCTTGAGATGTTTTAGTGCACACTCTGACCAATACTTTTCTATTTCTTTTCTTTTCCTGCTGTTAACATCCCAATCAACCTACAAACTACAATCAGATTGGTTTTCATTGTACCTTGTTCTTTTTCATAGTTTATACAAAGTCAGCTAAACTGCTTTTCAAGCCTCCTCTTTTGTATGTTCTAATGTTGGCCTTTGCCTAATAATTGTATATCTTGATTGTTTAGCATAGTCTCATTTTACACACAATAAATACGGTCTTCCAAGATGTATACTTACTACTACTTATTGCATTATAAAAGATTCAGGATGAAAAGCAAACCAAGAATAACAGCAGCCTATTTTTATATCAGAGATTCTCAAGTTTTCTTGTGCATAAAAATCACATACAAATCTCAGCTCATTAAAATAGGTACATATTTTGGACGAGTTCAGTGGCTCACACCTGTAATCCCAGCACTTTGGGAGGCCAAGGCAGGTGGATCATGAAGTCAGGAGTTCAAGACCAGCCTGGCCAACATAATGAAACCTCGTTTCTACTAAATATACAAAAATTAGCTGAGCGTGGTGGGGGGAGCGTGTAGTCCAGCTAATTGGGAGTCTGAGGCAGGAAAATCGCTGGAACCCGGGACATGGACGTTGCAGTGTGCCAAGATTGCACCACTGGATTCCAGCCTAAGTGACAACGAAAGACTCAGTCTCAAAAAAAAAAAAAAAAAAAAAAGTGCATGTTCTATTTTTTACTCATAGGAGTCAAACAACAGAAGGGGTTGGAGACCAGCAACATACATTTTAATGAAAATCGCAGTGTATTGTGTTGAAGATGGCCTGATACAATTCAGCAATTGTCCAATGGCTATAGCTTCTAACAATCATCCTAATGTGACTATTTCATGTTTTCTTCAGAAATTGTACTCAGTAAATTATTTTTATTTAAATTATTGCTATGAAATTCAATCTAGTGGAAGCCAGGGAAAGATGTTTTCTTTCAGTGTCCAGAGAACAAACACATAATGATATCTATGTATGTGTAAACTTCATTATCATGCATTCATAACCTAATTCCTTCAAAGAGATTTTTACTCTTTTAATTACTATAAAAAGTATAAGTATTTGACTTGCTGTTTCAAAAGTTCATCTCAGATATTCTCTATAACATTATCATCTTCTGTTTTTGAGATGGCAATGAATAAACTACCTGTGCCAGTATGTTTTATGTCGCTTTCAGGGCCAGGGAGAAAATTTCACTGAGTGCCAGAGGAAAAACAACAATAAAGTGGCCTTAAAATACCTTCAGCATTACAACAGCTAGAAATTGTTCTATAAGTACTATTAATAAATCCTAGCTTATTTCCTCAAATTAAGCCGTTGTTGAATAATTATCAAATGTAATATGTATTCCTAAACCATTGTTACTAAAAATTGGGCAAATCTGTTTAGTTTCCTTTTCAGAACTGCCTATATTTGACATTAGAAGGCTAACTAGGCTGGGCACAGTGGCTCAAACATGTAATCCCAGTACTTTGGGAGGCCAAGGCAGGCAGATCACAAGGTCAGAAATTCAAGACCAGTCTGACCAACATGGTGAAACCCCATCTCTCCTAAAAATATAAAAATTAGCCAGGCATTGTGATGCATGCCTGTAATAATAGGTACTCAGGCAGCAGGGGCAGGAGAATCACTTGAACCCAGGAGGTGGAGGTTGTAGTGAGCCAAGATCACATCACTGCACTCTACTCACCTAGGTGACAGAGCAAGATTCCATCTCAAAAAACAACAACAACAAAAACCCACCAATTTCTGTAAAAAACTATGACAATTTGTGAAATGTATGACCATATGGAAAAACAATGTCATTATTTTCTGTTACCATTTTTATTATAAAAATCTCTAGTTAATTTTATAGTAACAACACTTTCACTTTTATTTAATGGATAGAATTTCAGGAAAAGTTTCAGATTTCTGGAAACAGTGGTTCATGCCTATCATCCTAGCACTTTGGGAGTCCAAGGTGGGTGGATCACTTGAGGTCAGGAGTTTGAGACCAGCCTGGCTAACATGGTAAACCCTGTCTCTACTAAAAACACAAAAGTTCGCCAGAAATTGCTTGAACCTAGGAGGCAGAGACTGCAGTGAGCCAGGATCATGCCACTGCATGCCAGTGTGGGCAACAGAGCCAGAATTCATCTGAAAATAAAATAAATAAATAAATAAATAAATAATAAATAAATGTTCCAGATAAACTCTTAACTTCATGATAATGAGAAATTCTCTATCTTGATAGCTGACATGGCTTGTCTTTCTCTGTCCCCGCCCAAATCTCATGATGAGTTGTAATTCCCAGTGTTGGAGGAGTGATCTGGGTGGGAGGTGATTGAATTACGGGGCAGACTTCCCCTTGCTATTCTAGTGATAGAGTTCTCATGAGATGGTTGCTTGAAAGTGTGTAGCATCTCACCCTTTGCTCACTTTCTCTACTGCTCTTGCCATGTGAAGGCTATGCCTGCTTCTTCTTTGCCTTCTGTCATGATTGTAAGTTTCCTGAGGCCTCCTTGGAAGCAAAAGCCTGTACATCCTGTAAAACTGTGACCAAACTAAATCTCTTTTCCTTATAAATTACCCAGTCTCAGACAAACCTTTATAACAATGTGAAAACAGACTAATATAAAAAATTGTTACCTGAGACGTGAGACATTGCCATAAAGATACCTGAAAATGTGCAAGTAGCTTTGGAACTGGGTAATGGGCAGTGGTTGGAACAGTTTGGATGGCTCAGAAGAAGACAGGAAGAGGAGGGAAAGTTTGGGACTTAACTAGAGAATTGTTGAATGTTTGTGACCAAAATGCTGATGGTGATATGGACAGTGAAGTCCAGGCTGAGGAGATCTCAGGTGGAGATGAGGAACTTATTGGGAATTAGAGTAAAGGTCACTCTTGCTATGCTTTAGCAAATAGATTGGCAGCATTGTGTCCCTGCTCTAGAGATCTATTGAAATTTGAACTTGAAAGAGATGATTTAAAATATCTGGTGGAATAAATTTTTAAGCACAAAGCATTCAAGATGTAGCCTGGCTGCTTCTAAATGTGTGTAATCTTTTGCATAAGCAAATAAATGACCTGAAACTGGAAATTATATTTAAAAAGGGAGCATAAACATTTGAAAAATTAGCTGCCTGGCCATGTGGTAGGAAATAAAAACCAGTTTTTCTGGGAAGGAATTCAAACAGCTGTATACATTTGCATAAGTAAAAAGGAACCAAATGTTAATAGCCAAGACAATGGAGAAAATGTCTCCAGGGCATATCAGAGACCTTTGTGACAGTCCCTCCCAACACAGGCCTGGAGGCCTAGGATGGAAAAATAATATCTTGGTTAAGGCCCGGGGCAACAGAGCTCTGTACAGCCTTGAGACATGATGCCCTGCATCATAGCTGATCCAGCTCCAGCTGTGGCTAAAAGGAGCCACGGTAAAACTTGGGCCACTGGTCCAGCGGGTTCAAGCTGGAAGGGCTTCCACATGGTTTTAAGTCTGCCGCTGCACAGAGGGCAAGAGTTGAGGCCTGGGAGTCTCCACCTAAATTTCAGAAGATGTATGGAAATACCTGAATGTCCAGGCAGAAGTCTGCAGTCTTCATGGAGAACCTCTACTAGGGTAGAGTGAAGGGAAACTATGGAGTTGGAGCCCCCACAAAGAGTTCTCACTGGGGCACTGGCTAGTGGAGCTATGAGAAGAGGGCCACTATCCTTCAGATCCCAGGATGGTAGATCCACTGACAGCTAGTACCATGCACCTGGAAAAGCCACAGGCTCTCAACACCTGCCCATGAAATCAGCATGGTAGTTATACCCTACAGAGCCACAGAGGCAGAATTTCTCAAGGCCTTGCAAGCCAACCCTCGTGTCAACGTGGTCTGAATGTCAGATGTGGAGTCAAAGAAGATTATCTTGGAATTTTAAGATTTAATGACTTCCCTGTCAGGTTTCAGGTTTGCATAAGGTCTGTAGCCACTTTCTGTTGACTTCTTTCTTTCTTTTGGAAAAGAAGTATTTACCCAATGCCTAAACCCTCATTGTATCTTGGAGGTAAAAGTTTCAGGTTTGCATAATATCTGTAGCCCCTTGTTGTTGACTTATTTCTCTCTTTTGGAAAAGAAGTATTTACCCAATGCCTATAAACCCGATTGTATCTTGGATGTAAGTAACTTGCTATTTATTTTACAGGCTCATAGGCAGAGGTACTTGCCTTGTCTCAGATTAGACTTCGGACTTGGACTTTTGAATTAATGCTGGAATAGATTAAGACTTTGGGGGAGGCCAAGTGCAGTGGCTCATGCCTACAATCCCAGCACTTTGGGAGGTCAAGGAGGGTGGATCATGAGGTCAAGAGATCGAGACCATCCTGGTCAACTTGGTGAAACCCCATCTCTACTAAAAATATAAAAATTAGCTGGGCGTGGTGGCGTGCACCTGTAGTCCCAGCTACTCAGGAGGCTGGAACCCTGGAGTTGGAGGTTACGGTGAGCCAAGATCGCACCATTGCACTCCAGCCTGGGTAATGAGAACAAAACTTTGTCTCAAAAAAAGAAAAAGACTTTGGAGGACTGGGGGCGATGTGGTTTGGCTGTGTTCCCACTCAAATCTTATCTTGAATTCCCATGTGTTTTAGGAGGGACACAGTGGGAAGTAATTGAATCATGGAGGCAGGTCTTTCCCATGCTGGTCTCATGATAGTAAAAAAGTCTTATGAAATCTGATGGTTATAAAAAGGGATTTTTCCCTGAACAAAATGTCTCTCTTTGCCTGCCCCCATCCATGTAAGCTGTGACTTGCTCCTCATTGTTCTCTTCCATGATTGTGAGGCCTTTCCAGCCATGTGAAACCGTAAGTCCATTAAACCTCTTTTTTCTTCCCAGTCTCGGGTATGTCTTAATCAGTAGCATGAAAACAGACTGATGGGAACACATGATTGTGTTTGAAATCTCAAAAAGACATGAGATTTGGGAGGGGCCAGGGGCAGAATAATGTGATTAGGCTATGTGTCCCCCCCAAATCTCAGGTCAAATTGTAATTCCTAGTGTTGGAAGAGGGGCCTAGCGGGAGGTGTTTGAACATAGGGAAGACTTCCCCCTTGCTGTTCTTGTCATAGAGTTCTCGTAAGATCTGCTTGTTTGAACATGTATAGCACGTAACCCTTTGTTTTCTCTCTCTCCTGCTCAGGCCAAGTAAAGACCGTGCCTGCTTCCCCTTCATCTTCTGCAGTGATTGTAAATTTCCAGAGGCCTCCACAGAAGAAGAAGCCTATCCAGCCTGCAGAACTGTGAGCCAATTAAACTTCTTTTCTTTTTAAGTAACCTAGTCTCAGGTCTGTCTTTATAGCAGTGTGAGAATGGACTAATACAGTAGCTAGTGTTAACCTTATATGATATGATAGTAACCTGAAATTAAAGTAAAGGAAATACAATGTTCTCTCATACACAGTAATATTGCAAAGAATGATGATAAGATTGCCACCTCTCACAGCAGGAAATTTGGTTTTTCCTTAGGGTACCTCCTCTGTTCCACCAGACATTTACCAGAACTGGTGTGCAGCTCTATCATTGTATATTGATAATCGTCTCCAGAGGTTTAGGAACAACACAAGCATCGTGATTCACTGGTGATTGAAAATGAGCTGTCCTCCTAACACAGTTGTAATATGGGCAGTGGAGAGAGGAAAACAATTGTGCGTTTCTACCATGCACAGATACTTTGGCCAAAGAAACGTCTGTGCTTGTAGCAAGTGATTTTGGTGTTGTGCTCAGCCGGATGCTCTGTATCCATGAAGGGCTACACTCACAGACAGTATTGGAGCTCCTGAGACACTTACATGAGGGGAGATCTTTTCATTCCAGTGAGATTCTTACATTTACCACCAGTGGACACAGAAATACTAATTGATCACCCTGTTCAGCTCAGGACTGACTTTTGATCTCATTTGTTTTCACTACATAATGATTTTCATTAAAAATTCTATTTCCCATCCCTCCCTGAATCTCAGAAAGGAGCATCCAGCAAGTCTCTGAAGGTTTTATCAACATCCTTCTCACTCTTACTTATCCATATTTCAATTCAACACAGTCGTAACTTTTGCAGAAATAAAAGGAAATTTTAAACCACAATTCACTAGGTAGCTTGTTGGAGTTCTATTGTAAGTATATATTTTTCTCATCTTACATGGTATTTGCTTTTTTTTTTTTTTTTGAAGCCCCAGAGTCCATGAGGCATTTTATTTGTAAATATATGTATTACATCCCTAGAAAAAGAATCCCAGGATTTTCCCTCCTATGTGTTTTCGTCTTGCTTCTTCATGGTCCATGATGCCAGCTGAGGTTATCAGTACAATGAAACCAAACTGGCGGGACGGAAGCAGATTATTCTGCCATTCTTCTAGATCTCTGAGTTGCACGTCAAATCTGGGGCTGATCACGCCACACTTGTTTAGCCTGACTGTGAGGTTCACAATGATTTTCCCAGCTCTGTGATGGTCAGTGATTTCAAATTCGCCAATGTAACCATGCTTCGTCATCACAGTGAGAAACCGGACGATGACTTTGGAGCACGGCCTAATAAGCACCTGGCGTTTGTCTTTCTCTTCAGCATTGTTGATGCTCTTGAGCGCATCAGCCAGGACATTCATGCGCACCGTTGTGGTGGCACGGAAAGATGGCTGAAAGAGGGCGGGAGGGGAGAGACATGGTATTTTCTATACAATGATGACTTCCAAAGTCATATCTTAAAACCTGCCTTCTATCCTGAGCAACATATATTCATCTCTAATTGTCCCCTATACTTCTCTACATGCATTTGCATTGATTCTGCAAACCAATCTCTAAACTTTTCCCAAAACTCGGCTTCTAAACATGTTTATCTTCTTTTGGTTCCCATTTGAGGCCCAGCATGATCTCTATCCACAAGGAGACATTTGAGTTTTTCCCGTCACTCTTCCCTCTCAATTTAAAGACATTATGGTTGTCCCAATCTTGTATCTTACCGATATAAAGCATTTTTTATTCCATCATCACTTCTTGTCCCAAACCTTAACTATCTCTGATTATGTTAGTCACGGACATTCAAGTATTTACTCAAGCTTGTTTCTTATATCCTATTATGTGATTTCCTATTCCACATCTAGAAATAAGTAATTTGCCCTTCAGGGTCAAAGTCAAAGAACACATTCCATGAAAAATTTTCCTGCTATGTACACCAGAGCAGAATCAAATATGCTCCCCTGTATTTTTGTCCCTATGTAACAAGATTTCATTATTTATATGATTGTCTCCTATGTTAGATTATAAACTTCTTGAGAGCAGGTAAACTGTCTTCCATCTTTATAACTATTTCCCTGAACACCATAATTATGAGGATGTAACAAATTCAGAAAGAGTCTTGGGTTTATTTTTGTGCTATTATAATGACATGAAGGCCAGGGGTTTAAGACTAACTAAAGTTAGCCTACCATTTATATCAGTTTCCTAGAGGACTTTCAAAAGGGAAATCTACCCATAAGGGAGAATCTCTGAATGAAAATCAAAGTATAATGTAATGTGCAGCTATGAGCTGACCTTGATTCTGACCAATCATACTACAGACTCCATCTCCCAGAGGTAACAGGAGCTAAGAAGGAGTTGTTGTATGTAGGCCTGGGAAGCAGTGGAGAATCAAAAGGTCCTTCTTCTGGTGGTAATAAATGATTTTATGCTACTGAATTATTCCTTTCATCTATATTTAGTGTAGCCTAGGTATAGGTACATAATAAATTGATAATATCGATTTTGTAAACCCTATTGAATATTATAAATTAAGTAACTTAAAATCATTTACATTCAAGTTTTTTCTAGTTTATCCCTCTATAATTCTTAAATTATTTCCACTAATGCATAAAGTTTTTGAGCTCTCTATATCTTTGAAAGACAGTTAAGATAACTTAATTATATATGTTATTTCATTGAAGTATGAAAGCATGGAACAGAGCTGTCAAATGATATTAGTAAGTTTCTTAGTACAGGCTACTTCTAAACTGAAATAATATTCTTCAAAAATATCTTACATTAAACTGAGTATCAAGAAACAAAAAGTTGCTGTTTTTATAGTATATTATGTATTTTGCAACTCAATACTCCCTAAGATCATTTTAATATTTGAACAGGCTCTTATAATTAAAATAGTGCTTATGGATCTTTACAAATCCAAAATTAACAGAGATAATAGAACATAGAAGTAAGTATGAGGAGAAAAGCAACTATGCTATGACTTAAAATTTTAAATATGAAAATTCAATCTCTTTTTAATGGCTTGTAAAATTTTATTGATTTATGTTTATTAAGATTAATAACATTCAAAAATAATTAGAATGTCTCAAATAAATAAAAGTTATGCAAGCAGTATGAAATATTAACATTGGAAAGAAATAGAAAAGATAAGATTTAAAATTGTATCAGTCATTGCCCAGTCACCAGAATTCCTTGGCTCTCACTTTCTACACTTTAATTTTGAATAATAAAAAATATCTGACTACCTCATAGAATAATTATGTTAATACAAGAAAATACTGGGAAACTTTATTGAAAATTTCAACACATGAACAAATTCAAGTTACGGATACTCATTATCTTGATACAGTGTGTAATTTTTCCATAGCAATTGGGAAAGTCCTAATTTTTAATCTTATATGTAAAATATAACCTTTGTCTGCTCATCAAAAGCTGAAGACTTCCTTAGCAGTGCTTCAAACTCAAAATGTTACTGAGACAAGGGCTTCTATGTTAACTTGCTGTCTCAATGCCAAGTACAGACGTCCTCATACTTTTCTGAAGTCTCTGCCTAACACGGTTCCTCTGGAGGCAAATGTTCGGTTCTAATATGCTATAGCCTTGTAACACTAAAAATCTGATGTCGTATCATACACAACTGGGTTTTAAATAATGTACCCCATCTCTCGGACCTGATCTATTACGTCTCACCTCGCTCATTTCCCAGTTGTCGCACTGGGCTTATTTCTGCTCCTCAAGCACACTAAGCATGTTTTCACCTCAGGGCAGTTTTGAGCCTACAGCTCCCAATACTTTGTAAGGTTTTTCCTTGATATGAGATACTTTTGAGGTCAAATGCCCTTTTCTTAAAAAGAACTTTACCGACATAACTATTTTAATTCTCCCAACCATCAAAGCCTCCAAGTCACTCCTAACCCATCTTTGTATTATTTTTTTCCTTGCTTAGTGTTTTGGAAATTATTGGATTTATTAATTCATTTACTAATTTAATGCTTGTGTCTCCACCTAAATTATGCAAATGAAAAAAACAGACATTTTATATTCTTGTCTGTTGTATCCCCATTATCTGAAACAAATCCTGCCATATTAATACACACACATACACACACATATACACACACACACAAATATGCACACATGCACATACACACACATGTACATACACAAATATACACACACATACACACACATGCATACACACACATACACATACATGCATACACACATACACACATGCACATACACACACATACACACACACGCACATACACACACAATGTGCTGGAGCTGGGTTTCAGTAATTTACACAGCTCAATTTGGCACACCTTTTTTGAATTCCTAGTACAACAACATACATCAGTAGTTTGAAATTGGCCATATGGGAGCATTTTTGCCACAGAAATCAGGAAACATGACAAATCAGAGCCTTTTTTTCTTGGAATGTCAGTCTAACATTTACTAATCTCTCTCTTTGTATAGGAAAGAGACAATAAAACAATAACAAAACTGATTTCCTATAACTAAGATCTGAAGTGAGCAAAGTACATACGAAAAGAAGCTTTGGTCTTTGTTACACAGTGTAAGTGAGGTAAAAACAAAAACATAAAAAAAAAGTTGCTCCTTTAGTGTGTTGATCAAAAAGATCAACGGGGGAAGCTATTAAGAAATAATTCATCTCACACTTGATTTTCATCTCTTAGAAACAAAAATAAATGCGACTGCTTTGCTATCTCAAAAACTGTATTATGAAATTTGGGGTTGTACTCAATATAATGCATTAAAATAAAGAGAATTTTAGACGACTGGCCCTTTTGACAAATAGACAAGGCAATATTTGATGCCAAATAATCTTGAATAATAACCTGTACTCCTGGCTGTGATTAATTCATTCTTGCATCCTAATAGTATTTCATCTTTAAATTGTTTTTTTTGAGATTGAGCCTCACTCTATCATCTGTCATCCAGGCTAGAGTGCAGTGGCATGATCTCAGCTCACTGCAATCTCCACCTCTCCGGTTTAAGTGATTCTCATGCTTCAGTCTCCCGCATAGCTGAGATTACTGGCACCTGCAACCATGCCCAACCAGTTTTTGTATTTTTAGTAGATTGTGAGGTTTCACCATGTTTGCTACGCTGGCCTCGAACTTCTGAACTCAGATGATCCACCTGCTTCGGCCTCCAAAAGTGCTGGGATTGCAAGTGTGAGCCACCATGCCCAGCCAGCATTTATTTTTTAAATAACGACCACACAAATGGTCAATTATGTACTCACAACTTTTTCTAGTCACAGATAATAAGCTAATCTGTTCATTGCAGTAATCTCCAATTACTATCACTTCATTCTGATGTAAGAATGTGACAGAAACTTTTTCACTTCTCTGGTTTCAGAATGTAGATACAAACATTATGCATCTCTGTTGTCTGGCAATGATATGGCTTTGTTATGGTAACATAATGCTTTACATCAAGTATTCTAAAACCTCCGTACTACCTAAGAATGTACAATCATTGTAAATACAAATACTCAATAGAAATGAGTCTCTTGCTTATTTTGTTGAAGAGGGCGTCTATTAGTAGAAAATAATATTGAGTACCTACCATTTCTTACGTGTTTATTATGCTCAACACTGCATTAAGTTATTTGTATTCAGAAAATCAGTGCAATGATGCTGTGAATAAGTTATTTTTATTTCAGTTTTAAGTATGAGAAGATGGATAATTTGAGAAAATTTCCTCTGGTGATGCTGGTAATAGATAGATGAGATAGAATTCAAATGTAGGTGGTCTAACATTAGATTTCATAGGATTGCGTGTAAGTTCTCAAACGTGATATACTGTCATCCCATAGAAACTTAACTCACTAATGACAGCTGAAAGGGCTCGGGCTATTCAAAAGGCAAAAGCATCAATACATTCACACAGGGAAATTGCCTTCTAACCTCAGAAGTGTAGCATATGTTAAAAAAATTATACGTTTGTGTGTATGTCTGTCTGTGTCTTTTTCTTTTTCTGTCCTCCTTACGCTGGAAGCCTCCTTGCAGATCCATGCAGAATGCATCTTGCTTTGGGTTACCTAGAAATGATCGCTCTATTGTACTATTTTCTTATTTTAACATAAAGTTTTTATTTTCCCACTTTGAGATGCGTTGAATCAATCCCGATTATGTACCACTGTTATATAGACTCATAAAACTTCAGTACTGTGGCGTAAATATGGTCATCTCAGATGTTCCGGCATAACAGGCAAGAAAACAAATGTCCCAAACTGACTCTTCAATACGCTCTCAACTGCTGCACTTTTTTTCAAGATTTCCTCATTTCTCAAGTGGAGAATGAGATCCGGTAGAAAAGACAGAGCTTACAGAAAAAATGTGAAAAGCCCTACTTATAAATTGTTTAGTATGAGCAAAGTCTTGAAAGAGTGGTTCAGATGACAGGATAAAGATATACATAATAAAACAAGTTACTTCAATTTACCATTCCTACCAGGTAGCATAGACGGTCAGTTCCAAAAGATAACTTAAAAAATAATTATATTTAAAGATTCTATATGTGTGTTTGTATGTGTGCGTGAGAGTGCGTTTGTGTGTGTTTAGGCCCTCATCTTTAGTATTAACCATTCTGAAGAATAATTTGCTTGATTGAACTATTCATTCATTCTGCTCGAGCAAAATAGGAATAAAGCATAAAACTTGAGTTGCACATGGCTTCTCAGCCTTTTGGGTAAAATCAAGCGTAAAACTTGAGTCACACACAGAAAAATAATTGGATTAGGTAGTTAAATTACCTATAAATATTTTAAATGGCTTTGTATAGATTTTTATGTTTATCCAGGGAATAAACTGTATACTTCAATCACATTTTTCCAAAACAAGATATAATGGAAATGTTGCATAAAAGCTATATATTAGCAGATTGCATGAAAAAAATATTTCAGCTAGTGGAAAAAAGGATGTGTAACCATGGCATTAATATGTATATAGTATATAGGTATTATAGATGTGAAAAAAAGATTAAATAATTAACTGATATTTATCACATCTCATGTTGCCAAAAATTTACCCCATGCTCATTGAAAGGTAAGAAATAATTACCTGTTATTTCACCCTTCTTCATTATACCATGTTCTTTGGTGTTGTTGCTAAATAAATGGTTTCCAGAAAATTCCCTAATGCTAAGGATGGTCAGTCACTATGGGATTAGGACTAACAGTAAGATAATGAAAAAAAGCCACCAAAAATATATTTTAAAAATCTTGAGGATTTTGTTAAACAATTTGCACGTTAATTTTATTGCCCTCAAGATAGGATTCATGTAGGAAATATCCCTTATTCCTTTCGGAGTTACACATTTTTTTTTAAATAAATTTTTTATTGTAGGACAGTTTTAGATTTACAGAAAAATTGTGATGATAACACAAAGTTCCCATATATTATACAACCAGTATCTTCTCCTTTTAAATCTTTCAATATATGGTATACGTACCACCCTTTATGAATGATTGAAGATATATTAATTAAAATCCATATTTTACTGTTTTTTACAGTGTGTTTAATGTTCCTAAATCCCATCTATAATATAAAATAAAATTAAAACTGGTCTCAATGTCTTCCAAGGTTCCCTGTGGTTGTCAACGTTTTTAGGACTTATCTTATTTTGATGACCTTGAAGGTTTTGATAAATGCTAAGGCATTTTGAAGAATATTCCTCAATAGACAAATTTCATTATTATACTAATGTATAATAATGGACTTTGGGAAAAGACCGCAGAGATAAAGTGCCATTCTAATTGCATCATATCAGTAAATGTAGGAAACCAGCTCCCACATCACTGGTGGGTACCCCGAGTTTGGTGTCAACAAAGGAATGAGAAAAAGACACATGAAGAGTGCAAAGAGTGGGACCAGGGAGACATCACTTATTACTCTGGAGGCAGTGAAGGCCCTGAGCTTACGTTCACCACTGTATTTATTGGTTACAATCACTTTGATCTATAGGGTAGGGGTGGAGTGATGGTGTGGAGAGGGTGACATGATGGTGGGGAGACGGTGACATGATGATGGGGTGAATCAGTAATCCGGAACTGAATCAGTGAGCCAGAACTGGTGTGTCATTCTAAAGACTGGTAACAGTGGCTTTTTGGGAGTTTCGCAAAACAAGAACATGTGGTTATCTTTAGCCTATTATCTATGTGCAGCTGGTGGAATGCGGGCCTCACAAGCAGCCTACTGAGCCTAGGTCACCCTACACTGGAACATGAGGCATGGTGAGGCCTTCTTCCCCAGAGGCCTCCTGTGGCCTTCCACAGTTTATTGTTCCTCATTTCTTTTATACATATAACCAGTTTACGTAGGCGCACTGTAAATCCTTTGTCCTTTGCTGCTTCACCCAACAAGGAAACACATTATCAGCATTACTTAATCATTCTTCATGTTTACTGGGATCCAATTCCTGGGACACAGTCTGTTAATTTTCCCCATTGTACGTAACTTCTTTCACACCACTTCCATTTTGTACTGTTAAAAAGAAGTCAGTATATGGAGCACGTAGTCAGAGTGGGGAGCTGTAAATTCATATAAATGAAATAATATACACCCTTTTCAGACTGGCAACTTTTTAAGATTTATTTGTGTTTCCATGTATCTAGATGGGACAGTCTTTTATTTATCACTGAATAGCATTTCACTGTATGGAGGTACCCAGTGTGCTTATTCACTCACCTGTTGAATAACATTTATGTTTAAGTGTTTTTAATTTTTTAGAGATGAAATCTCATTGTGTTGCCCAGGCTGGCCTGTGATGGTGCCATCATAGCCTACTGCAGCTTTCAATTCCTGAGCTCCAGCAGTTCTCCCACCTCAGCCTCTGAAGTAGCTGGAATTACAAGCTACAGGTGCACAACACCACGCCTGAACTGAATGACATGTTGATGGCTACTAGTTTGAGGCAATTATGTATAAATGTGCTATAAACATTTGCTCACAGTTATTTGTGCAGGCATAACTTTTAGAGCAAATTAGGTAAATATCTAAGAGCTGAATTACTTGATTATACGCTAAGACTACGTTTAGCTTTATGAGAAACTGCCAAACAGTCTTCCAAAGAACTTGTGTCATTTGTGTTCCCACCAGCAAGGAATGGGAGTTTCTGTTCTCTGCACCTTCACCAGCAATTGACATTTATGTTGTTGGGATTTTAGGCTTTTTTTATGTGTGTATTATGGTATCACATTGTTGTTTTAATTTGCAATTTCCTAATGAGAAATGACATTGGGTACTTTTTCAAATGCTGACATACCATCTGTATATCTTTTATATATATATATTTTATTGCATTTTAGGTTTGGGGGTACATGTGAAGAACATGCAAGATTGTTGCATAGGTACACACATGGCAGTGTGATTTGCTGCCTTCCTCCCCATCACCTATACCTGGCATTTCTCCCCATGCTATCCCTCCCCAACTCCCCACCCCCCGCTATCCCTCCCTTTTTCCCTGCGACAGACCCCAGTGTGTGATGCTCCCCTCCCTGTGTCCATGTGTTCTCATTGTTCAACACCCGCCTATGAGTGAGAACATGCGGTGTTTGAT